>PVKC010016300.1:0-20889 GCA_004027635.1 Crocidura indochinensis
AGTAACCTGGATAAATAAATGTTGGAGTTGTACAATAAAATATATAATTTTATTTCATAATCTAAGGCTGAATTACAAATATAATATTGAGTTAAAGAAGTCATACACTGAAGAGTATTAATTAGATGGTTCCATGTGTATGAAGCACAAAATGGACAAAGTTAGCTCCTGTTCTTAGAGGTCAGGATAATTGATATGCTTGGAGAGGTGAATACCAGGTGATGGTACAAGATATTTCTATGATCCTTATAAACTATTGTCTATTGGTTCAGGTAATAGTTAAGTAGGTGTCACCAGAAGTCTCAGCACCATAGACAGCCATATGAATGTTCAAATATTTCCCTAGAAAGCTGGATCTTTTTTTATCTACCAATCCAAGGATACTGATTTACTATCAGTTAAGGGATGACCAAACTATAATATATTCTGGAAATTCTAGATCCAGAAGAGGGGTGAGGACTTTGTATAAATGGGGAGGAAAAGTGACAGAAATGTCTGGAATCTACACTAACAGTCTTATGATAACCACTCATGTAAGTCATTTCTTTGTTTTATTTGCACTGAATAGATACTTGTGAATAAGCTACTATCTGTCAGCATTGTGGCAAAATATTTTTGCCCTCTGATGTTGTCTCTGGTCCATGGGCCCTCAAAGCTAATTTCTAGATGTTGTTAGCATTCAGCAGTTCAGGAGACTAGCTCAATTTTCATACACAGTCCTCCAAACCCTACATCTAACAAGGTGACTTGCAATACAGCAACTCCATCATCTTGTTGAAAGAAAGGGAAAAAGCTTCAGTTTCTCAGGGTGTAGCTCAGAACCTGAAAAGTTCCTCCAAATGGCTGAAGAAACAAGGGCATATCATGTCTATTAATGGATTCTGCCAATATTATGAAATTTCCATAATCTTACTTTATGTCATAATTACAGTGTACTTGCTTTATTCCTGTCAGCCCAAAGGGGTTCTTATCAGCATATTTGTCATTATAAATGTTATGTACATTATTATGAACATTTGTCACAAAGCAACAGAAGGAAAGGTAATCAAGGGGAATATATCACTTTCAATAAACACAGGACTAATTCTGGGAGAAATTCACTGTACACCCAGGCTAAGATGCCTCTCTCACTAATGTTTCTGGGACCACATAGGAACCATGGCTTTTATTGCAGTGTTGTTTGCCTTAATCTTAAAAACTGAAAAAAGAGACTTTTTATCCAAAAAAAGCTTAAATACAATGCATACCATTTTACCATTGACATATGCAGTTGAGTTCTCATTTTTGTTAAATGTTAAGCTCTTACCTTCTGCTAAACGTAATGCAACCTTCCTTTTATTTAAAAATATGGAGATCATTTTCCATAGGAATACAAGTATTATTTCTTTGTCTCAGTCTATCATGTGTTCCAGGCATTCCTACAGCTTATGGAAGATGCAAAGAAATGTTGGCCCACAGGAAAGAGTCTCTAGATACCTCCTGGACTCCTTACTTCACCCGCTACAAATAGCACCTTTAGGCAAAGCTGATCTTTCATTAGGTCTCAATATATTTTCTGTCTTAAACTGTGGCACACCTTAATTTTAATTCCTTCCATAAATCTCTAAGAGTTACTCTCCTTGTCAACTATAAACCTGAGACCATCCTACTTGTTCTCCTTATGACATCCATCAGTGATCAAGAGGACAGTATGAAATCTTCCATGGAGAGCTATCCTCAAATTTGTTCTCATCCCCAGACAGTCCCTGATGAAACTGATTTTCACTCTAAATCATGTGCATATTCAAGTCTAGCCAAGTCTTTCATTACCCACTCTTCTCTTTCTTTTACATCGTGTGCCTTTGCATTGGCATGGTGCTGAGCAAATAGTTCCTCTATAGATGTTTGCTGCTTTGTTCTAGGCAGTAGCTAGATCCATAATTTCTTTCACTCAGATTTCCTAGACCTTAACTCACATATGTCCATCCTTTCATCACAGTGTGAGATGACTGTGTTCAGAATACCCTTGTAACTCTTATTAAATTAAAAGATTATTTTGCTCTAGGGAGTAGTGTATATGCCATGGGAGAGATACATTATTAAATTAGTGCCTGATCAGAATACAAGTGGCTTCCTGATAACACATCAGGATTCCCAGGGAAGACTTCGAAACCTGCAATTCAAACATCACCATGATATGCTTTTTTTTTTTTTTTTTGGTTTTTGGGCCACACCAGGTGAAGCTCAGGAGTTACTCCTGGCTATTTGCTCAGAAGTCGCTCCTGGCAGGCACAGGGGACCATATGGGGAACCGGGGGATCAAACTGCGGTCCGTCCTAGGTTAGCGCAGGCAAGCAGGCACCTTACCTGCAGCACCACCGCCCGGTCCCCCATGATATGCTTTCTATTAACACCACCTGTGAAGTTTAATGTTCAAACCTCAGGAGAATCAGGTGGGTTCCGTGTCAGCAACTCAGAATATTGTCTTTTTTTGTGACATGAAAGTCCAAATTGACTTCATGATTAGCCCAAGGGGGGTTATGAAGAGATTGGGCTGTGTTCCCACTGACAGGTGAAATCAGAAAGATTTTATGGAAACATAGTGAACCTTGTTCTGATTTCTTAGAGTGAATACTTGGCACAAGCAGCCTGAAGACTCAGATCTCCATGTGATTATCAAGGTCTTGGGTAGTTGCTCTGAGTCTGAAAATTTATATGGTAAAATTCCAAAGAAAATCAAGAATTGATCTGTAGATAGAAGATGCGAGAAGATATTTAATTTAACTTTTGATTATCTATTATGACTATAAATAAAGGCCATGGGGGGGGCGGGCTGTGGCGCTGGAGTTAAGGTGCCTGCGCTAACCTAGGACGGACCTCGGTTCGACTCCCCGGTTCCCCATATGGTCCCCCGTGCCTGCCAGGAGCGACTTCTGAGCGAATAGCCAGGAGTAACCCCTGAGCGTCACCGGGTGTGGCCCAAAAACAAACAAACAAACAAAAAAAGCCATACAAATTCTGTAAAAGAATGATAGAGATAGCAGGATGTTCTTGGGTGCAATTGTAAAAGGTCACGCAGGATACTGAAGTTCAAGATTGACATAGATTTTGTAGTTAGCTTAAATGCATGCTAGAGATTCAAGAGCTAATAATATGAACCAAAAGTTCCTGCATAAACTTACACACAAACAACAAAAGTTACTGCATAAATAACTTCAGAGGTAAAAGTTTCAAGTTTCAGCTACACCTGTAGAGAAGACTATCTGCTGAGAACCCTATGGACAGTGACATGGGTCCTACAAAGGCATTAAACAGAGCGATGCTGCCAACTTCCAGGAGAGAAGAGGAGAAGCTTCACTACTGGACCAGAGAGGAGAACATTTACCCCCAACTGTCCTTGAAGATTAAGCATAGGCTGGAAGCCAATGCCAACCACAGGGAAATCAAGTGAGTATTAAGAACTTCAAAGAAGATGCCCAAAGCAAGATTTGGGGAGATGGCTGAAAGGAAGAAGATATTTAACTGAGCTGGCAAGACTGAGAACAGAATGAATGAATATCCTTGAACTCTGAGAGCAGCTCTTGGCAAAATATCTGGCTACACTGCCAAGGTAGAAAGACCCCTAAGCTTGCTCTTCTGGTCTTGGCTAAAGTCTTGAGCCAGGTTGATCAAAATTTATGAAACTGAGTACCTGGAAGAAGTCTTTAGTTTTTATATTTATGAATATATTGAATATGTCAGATATACATATAGATCAAATGTGTATATGCAAATATGCCTATATAGACATATAAAGGATGTATGTAGTTAATTATGTTTCCATTTATTTATTTGATTATTTATTCAAGGCTCATCACATAGTGAGTCAAATTATTGCATCTATTTGCCCCCAAGATCCTGGCCTAAATCTAGTCCTACAACCCTTCAGACATATATGTTTCCATAAAACAAAAAATGCCCTCCAAGCAAACACCAGAAGGAACCCTAGTGTGAAACCCAAAATATGCTGACCTCAAATTGCCTTAAATTGCCTTATTTTAACCAGACTGAAGTAGCACAAACTTAACTGATGATATACCTATCTTTATTATTGAATTTTGTGTTATGCAAGATGAAATGTTGCCACTGAAAGAAACCAAGATCAAGGAGTTATAGACAAACAGTAGGTAGATCCTAGGCCTGAATAATGGAAAGTTGAAGGTCATTTATTACCAGAAAGCAAGGAAGTGCTTAATAAAAGAAGCCATTTGAAGAGGGTGATGATGCCCAAAATTTGATGAAACTGATAACATCAAGTGATTAATAATAATAATGAACTGTAATAGTATGTTTACTCCACAAAGCCTTCCTAAGTTTATCTTATTATTACTATAAAGTGGGTGGTACTTATTACAGACAACTCAGCATTCTACCATCTTCATACTGACTCTGGTTGGTATGAAGTTACATATCTCTTATGTTGTTTGATTTTATACTTAAACACACATTCCTGGAAATAATTATGTATCATTAGAAAATGTAAAGATATTAACAAAAAATTTAAGAAATGTGGCTACAATACTGTTAAACTGAAGGTTATCAATTACAAAGAAATGAAAAGTCTCTGTTACCCAGTATTAACACAATAAATTGTTTTTCATATATTTGTTTAGATAAATTTGTTTAGAATAATATCAGGAGGGGGGAAGAGATAGAGGCACAGGCATACACAGAGTTATTTATGAGAGAATATAGGCTACTCCAGATGATAAGAAACAGAGTATACATTTTTGTTCAATATTTATATGATTTCCATTTTTATCTTACTGCTTTCGATATTCTATCTCTATCTATGGTTTCCATCATCGTGATTAGGATGTACCTTGGAGTGTTTTTATTTGTGTAACTTTTAGCTGGTATTCTTCATGTGTCCAGGATATGGGTGCCTGTGTTCTCCATCTCTGGGAACTTCTTATCAATTACATCTTTGATGATTGCTTCTTTATAAGGGTTTTCTTCCGGGCTCTCTGGGACCCCCAATTATTCTTATGTTGTTTTTCTTAAAAGTGATCCCAAAGTTCCTTTATCATCTGTTAATTTATTTTGAGACATTTTTCATCTGTTGTTGTCTGGAGGTTTTCTACATTTCATCTTCATGCTCACTGATTTCAGTTCTCAGCAGCTGTTACTCCAATGAATTTTTCATTTCACCTTCCAAATTTTTCTGTCCTGACATTTCTGTTTGTATTTTTCTCATCATTTATTGGCACTACGTTCCATTGTTTCTTTGAGCTTGTTAGACATCCATTCTGAATTCCTTTTCAAAGAGGCATTATATAGATTATGGGTCAACAGGATTCCCGTCAGTCTTTACCTGCAGGCCTGGTGGAGTTTTGTGCTACTTACCATGGATCCTTTGTAATCTCAAGAAGCTTCTTTCCGGGAGCCGGGCGGTGGCGCTGGAAGTAAAGGTGCCTGCCTTGCCTGCACTAGCCTAGGACGGACCGCGGTTTGATCCCCCCGGTTTCCCATATGGTCCCCCAAGCCAGGAGCGACTTCTGAGCGCATAGCCAAGAGTAACCCCTGAGCGTCACCGGGTGTGGCCCAAAAACAACAAAAAAAGAAGCTTCTTTCCTAACTCACTCTCAGTTTCCTTTACCATCAGGGAAGTCTTAGAGGGGCTTATGTGGGTGAGGCTGCTTAAGCAGTAATGCTTGGGAGGACACCTCCTGACCTCTACCTATAATTCTGCCTAAGGGCTATTTCCATATCCTGTCTATTGTATATAGTACAAACATGGGGGTCCACACTCAAAGGTGTTCAGGGGTTACTCCTTGCTCTGCACTCAGAAATTACTCCTGGAAGGATGGGGAATAATATGGAATGTCAGGGATTGAACACAGGTTGGCTGCACACAAGGCAAACACCCTATCCACTATGCTATCTCTTCAGACTCTTTATGTTTTTGAATCAATATCTTCATGTTTGGAGGGTGGATGCCAAAAAGTGGGATCACTGGGTCATGTAAAGGATAGATTTTTAAATTTATGTAATAACACAAGCATTTATTATGGTAATTCAATCTTTTTGTCAATAAAATCCCCATAAACCACAGTTGCTGTTTTTTGGTTTGTTTTTTTGTTTATGGGTCACGCCCAGTGATGCTCAGGGGTTACTCCTGGCTCTGTGCTCAGAAATTACTCCTGGCAGGCTCAGGGGACCATATCAGAAGCCGGCAATCAAACCCAAGTTGGCCACTTGCAAAGTAAATTCCCTATCCTCTGTGCTATTGCTCTGGCCCCTCCAGTACCTATTTTGAGAAAAAGAACACGATTTTAAAATTGCTTATTTACAAAACTCTACCAAAGGAAGTTAAGTCTTTTAAAATAGTAGTCATATAAAGAACCCTCATAATGTTCCCTTAAGGCTTGTTTTTTGTTTGGTTTGGTTTTGGTTTTGGGGCCACATGTGGTGGTGCTCAGGACCCATTCTTGGCATCCTTGGAGGACTATATTAAATGCTAGGGATTAAACCTGGTTGGGCCACATGCAAGCAAGTGTCCTACATGCTATATCATTCACGTCTGCTTTTGATTTCTCAAATGCCCTTTTAATCATTATTTTTTAATCGACTTAGGAACATCATTATAAGCATGGGGAGGGGAAGATGTTGGTGCTCTAGTAATTAGTAATCTAATTTTCTGGTCTTCCTTTTTTTCCCCTTTAAAACGTACACTGGAGGATTTGCGCTTTGTTTTTGCATAAATGTAGAGAATACAATGTGCATCTGTGGCTCTCCTGGTGAGTAGAGAATCAGAAAATAGGAAATATACTTGATAGATCCAGAATCTGTGATAAAGGAAGGCAGTGTGCCCTCTGGCCAACAGAAAGCAAATAGAGGATGATTTCCACAGTGCTTTCAGAGGACCTGTAACCATATGCTTTCACACCTATAAAGTAGAATTTTACACTGTAGGAAGCTGGGCCAAGTCTTAAAACATAGGTTTTATACTATATTTTACTATGTTTAGGAGTTACTCTGCCCTCGTGTAAATTCTGGCTTATCCATCATTTTGTTGCATGATCTTAGACAAGTTATTTAACCACCTTGCCCCTTCATTTCCAAATCTGAAAAGGGAACTCAGCGTGTTTCACATTTCACAAGACCAACATTGGTTAAGATCTTTTGATGTTTCTTTGTTGGCAATGAATATAACATTTCAAAAACAAAACAAAGCAAGCATTTTTTGTTTGTTTTTGGACCTCCTCCAGTAGCACTCAGAGGTTACCTGGATCTGAACTCAGAAATGTCTTCTGGCAGGCTTGTTGGACCAAAAGGGATTAACCTGTGTCAGGTTCAGGGATCCAACTGGGTTGGGTTTATTTGCAAGGCAAATACCCCAACTGCTGTGCTATCACTTAAGCTCCACCGAAAGTGTGCTATCACTTTAGTTCTACTCATATTCTGAGTGGCTTCAGCTAGGTTTTCCATCAATTAAGCATAGTTAATCAAACAGTTGTGATTTTTTGCTGATATGTTAATAACTGTAGTTATATATTGTAGTTACTAGGGCAAGCTAGTTTGTATGACAAAGGGCCTTCTGAAGTTCTCAAGAAAACTGCAAAAAGGAAGTTCTGAGGCAATAGCTTCTTCCTGGTGATCTAAACAATACCATTAGAGTGGTAAACACACACACACACACTCACACCACACACAAAGGTATATACATACAAACACCAGGGCATGATGTAGATGAAACAAAAAAACTAGGAAAAGTATGTCTTTTGTAATTTCTTTTCCTCCACTTTCCAACTCTCCTGTACAGGCTTGAGTATTCCAAAATCCCAATTGAAACAATGCCCTTGTGCCTGTTCTACCCTAATGAAAACTATTATTCCTATATTAATATTATTTATGAGGTGATGTTAGTATTTGATAGGTTTGAATTATATAATGTGGGGCCTTTAAAATACACTTTTTTTTTCTCGAATAGGGTTGACAAGAATCTGTTTTAAGTAAGAAGCCAGGCACTATTCTAGATTTCTACAGCTCATCTACCTACATCCTCACATAGAAGACTACATTTTACTTTCTGCTGGTCTGCCAATCCAAGAATGGTTCATACAGGGCAAAACCCATGTCCACCAGATTCATATGTGGGCTCTGAAAAATTCTACCAAAACACATAAGCAACTAATGTGGGGGACCTAGGTTCTAAACAAAGGGAGAATGCCATTTTGTAAAGAACTTCAAGTTGTAAACCTCTTAGGCTTCACTTCTCAAGCCTAAGTTTCTATTAACACCACCCTGAGATATCTGGCCATACCAGGTAGCCTATCTGGAAAAGACACTGGGAAATAGTAGGAAGGAACCCTAGACAACAGCCAATCATTTTAAAAATGATTAGAAGCTAGACCCTCCTCATTCTATCATATATAACTGGCTTGTGACACTGTAAAGGGGGAGGGTCTCCTCCTCCAAGAGGTGGCCCTATCTAACCAGTTGAGGTTCGTCGCTGACAGAACCAAAGTCTTGGTTTACTTTATTTCAATTAGCAGTCTCATCCTTACTTGAGCCCTAACTCTAAGAATGACGGTATCATACGATGCAGAGAGTTGAGTTGATGTAGAGCAAATAAGGCAGGTATTTCTTTGCTTCACTCTCTTACCTCCATGTAACCATCAGGAAGACTAGTTGAACTATAGCCAAGATTCTCTCTAGAATGGTGCAGAACTCTGAACACATCATCTTGAAGACTCATTTCCAGTTCTCTATAGTTCAGTGTTGGAACAATATAGTACAAGTGAAAATTAAGAACACTACCTAAAGAAATAATTTGTAAGATGGAGCATAAAGTGAGGGAGTTAGGTCAGCAAGTGTGGCTCTTGGTTTATCTCTCTTTGCTGCACCTGGTATACATTTTCTGAATCTTTATATTACTTGGATCTTTTCCCTTTACCTGCTGCTTCCTTAAGTTCCTGCCATCTGACAGCTTGGTTATATGGCTCTCTCAGTTGGACTCAGAACTGGTGACCAAGACTGAGGCACTGTGGTAGTACTACATCTCTATTAATCTTCTGGAAAGCCAACTTACTTGATACTTCCTTGGTGAGGCATGCCATACTTAGGCTTCCGTGAGCAGAAAGTTGGCATCCCTTATTCCTGTCAGAACATCTGGCTCTGTCCTTCAAATTAGTTTTTGAGTATGCTGGACTCTGCTCAAAAATGCCTCAGCAGAATCTATCTTCAGAGAAATACCAAACTCTGAGAAAGGGCAGTTAAAGACAGTGTTTGCCTCTGACTTTTATCGACTATTGTAGGCAGGTAAAGACACAGACAAGATCACAGACCTCACACAACCTGATTATGTAGTTAAACAATTTGTTATCAACTCTTCCATTTGGCATAGAGGCCCTCAAAGGAGACTCCCTTGAGAAACTCAACTAGGGAGGAGGATGTAGGCCATTTACCTGCACAATGAGGCAAATGCCCTACTTGCTAAGTCTGGAAAGGTAGGTGGCAAGGGTGGGGGCTTGCATTTGTCTATAGACAAAATCATAGTCGCTTTGGCTTCATTTCTTCCCTGCTATCACTCTGAGAAAGAACTATGATAGGATTCAAGGTCATTACTGAAAGCCATGTGAATGAGAAAAGCTTTGCATGAAAGATTGCAAGTAACACTTTGCACTGAGGGAGGGGTCTTTATCATCAATACTAGTATTTCATGTATCTTTGTATAGCCTAACAATTCACTTGAATTGTTAAAAGTCTAAGTCATTTAAAATTCTAAGGCAATAAAAAGGAAGAAAGACCAAACAAATCTTGTGATGTCATTCACTTTTGACTTCTTGGCAGGATGCAGAGGTGATAGGAAATAACTATGCCTAGATATCTCATTAAGAGAATAGGTTTTCCATATTTTCCTAGTTTTGGTAGTTTAGTTGGTCCAAGAGAGACTCAAATACCCTCAATTTCATATTTAATTTAGAAAGGGCATTTTTAAGCAACAATTCAAACATTTGAGTCATTTATCTTGGACTGATTCACAGCATCAGTTGGAAGAGTAGCTAATCTCTGGCATGAAATATAAAACCAAAATGAAAATATCAATGACCTTTTCAGCACTTCTTGAGTAGAACCTTCACAATTACCTTCCTGATGGTTAGAAAGTACAGCAAACGACTCCCTAAAATATCAGATCCTCTTTATTAATGCAAATACAAATCTAAGAATATCAAATCTATGCAGTTACTATCACGCCGCTTTTAAAGTTAATTAAGAGCTGAAGGCATATGATTATTTCTCGAAAAGCTATTCACTTTTTCCCCCTTACTAAACCTATTTTTTAGCATGACCTTCTTGTATTTTATTTTAATAATTTTTCAAATTATATTTTTCATTTCTCAAGTGAACTTGTTAAAATTTATCTTGGTTTTTGGCTAATACATAAAAGAAAAACCTCTTCAGTAGAGAAGGTTTCATTTTCTTGGTAATAAGCAGGGGCTTCCTAAGCAGTGTTCACCTATTTCTAGTCTTAGAATAGAACTGTACAACCAATGCCCTTAAAAAAATGAACATCAGCTGTAGGTACTCTTCTTTGTTAGCTCTACATGCCTAAATTCTGTTGAGTTGTCTTATAAGTTCTTTCCCCTTAGAAATCCCTTTCATTTTCATCTTATTCTTTTCATTTCACTTTCTTTGTTTTTTTCTTATTACAACCTATCCTATCTTGTCCTATCCCATCCCATCTTGACACATCCCATCTCATCCCATCCTATTCAATCTCCTCATTCCATCCCATCTCATCCTATCCCATCCCATCCCACCCATCCGATCAAATCCTATCCCATCCACTTCATCCTATTTCTTAATCTGTCCATCCCACCCCAGCTCATCCTGTCCTGCTGCTAGACCAATGCTTTCCTGTCCTATTCTATCCCCTCCTATCCCATCCCAACCTATTGGATTAAATTTCATTCCATCTTTTACCATCTTACCTTATCCCACCCCATCCCATCTTTTCCATTCCATTCTTTTCCATTTCATTTAATTCCATTGTATTTTTCTCTATTCCATTTAATTATATTTCTTTCCACTCCAGCATTCTTGTTCTGGTCTTCATCACTCTACTAAACAGTGGTGTCAGTGTCCTGTCTCATGTCACTCTCTGTAGGTGCTGTATTTTGTTATAATTCATAGAATAATACTCATCTCTATGTGATGTTTCCTTTTAGAAAAGAGCAAAAAGAATAACATTCCATGCTCATAAAATATGGGCAGGAATAAGCACAAAAGTGAAAAAGCTCTCCTTTCCTCTCTATATGGTAGACAGTTACCTCATTAAAGTGAAGTCTTGTGCTGAGTCTCTGATGAAGATTTATATGATCAAATAGCCTCTTTCTATTTGTAAATATATGGGGCAAGAATTGATTTAAACCATTGAGAGATGAGTTTTGTTTTCTTTATTAGTTACTTAACCTGAGGAATATATTCATTCTCCTCTTCTCCCATTATTTATTTTACTATGGTAATCTTATCATGCCTAAATTAATACCTAATTAGTACCAATTGCTTATTAATTATCCACAGTCAAAGAACCCAAAGTTCTGACTTCTAGGAGCTGTGAATTCTGTTCTTAGTCTGCTTTTCTGACTTTCTCAGCACATCCATATTCTTGCCTAATTAGAAAAACCTCTGTTATTTTCAAATGCTCATGTCTATACATGGATTCTTACATTTTTCTGAGTTTATTTTCTCTGTTAAGTAACATCATGTTGAGATACTATCATTCTAGTAGTTTTAAACTGTAAGACTTTACTGACTTTCCAAAGTGAATAGTTAATTCCTTTGACATATCAATTATCAAGTTGCACCTCATAGTCTTATCTATTGCATAAAATAAACACTATTAATATTATGTGCATACATTTTTCCTATTTTCCTCCCCTGTTGTAATAGAAGCCATATTAGGAAAGACACCAATATGGTTTATTTATGCAGTTCCTTACAAGGCCAACTCTCTAGTTGCTCAATAAATAATTCATGAATTAAATGTTCATCTTTGAGACAAATATGGAGTGCTATTTAAAAAAATTATTAAAGTTCATTGAGTGACTAGAAATAACATTTGTAGAGATGAGATACCTTTCCTTGGTAAACTTGCTTTATGAGAGATTCTGCAAGACCTCCTCTGGAAGAGGGTAAGAGACAATCTGGAAAACCAGAAAGGCCTGCTTTAAATATTAGGCCTATAGTAGAGTTAGTCATATCTACTCAACAAATAAGCTGAATACTAGTAAAAAACTTATCACAGTAAAAAAGGAATATACCTAAAATATTAAAGCGATTCATTGAGATAAGAATTTGTAATTACTCATTTTAGAGTATCTTGTTATTAATGGAATTTTCTCAAGATAAGATAGCACTGCTATTATAACTTCATTGCCACTTGTTGGGGTGAAGTGAAAAGAAAAGGGGGGAAGAATAGATCTAATGGAAAAAAATAACTTTTTATGATTGGTGAGAGTAAAGAGCATTATGGTAGATCATCTGACTGTACCTCCATCTCCTGGAACAAACCAAGGAGACACAGCAAAAGCCAATCTACAGAGTGTTAGGTGAGGAGAGGTAGAACCTGGGAGGAGGTATAGTTAAATTTAGCATTGTTGTGATAAACTCTGTTGTTATAGACTGATTGGGAAGACCTTCAACTAAATCAGGCACCCACTCAACATCCAAAGAGGAATAGCTATTAGTGATAAAAGGGATGAAAAAACAATTTTTTTTTTTTTGGTTTTTGGGTCACACCTGGCAGTGCTCAGGGTTTACTCCTGGCTCCATGCTCAGAAATTGCTCCTGGCAGGCACGGGGGACCATATGGGGCACCGGGATTCGAACCGATGACTTTTTGCATGAAAGGCAAACGCCTTACCTCCATGCTATCTCCCGGGTCCCAAAAGGATGAAAATTTTTGATTAAGTTAAAGAGTCAGAGAATAAAGGAGTCTCTAGTTTGGAAGCTTTGCAATTTGAATTTACCTTGCATTTGATAGTTTTGTCTGTATGACTCAAACAAATACCTCAAACTTAAGACTATTGCAACCTAGTTCAAGTACCTTATAGATATAAGTGAATAGTGAATGCATATATAGATATAATTGAAGCTGCAAGAAGCATACATGTATATGTAAACACATTTACATGTATTTAGAAAGTAGTTTTGTAATTAAAGGGGATTTCCATCAAAAGGAGACAAATTAAGGTCAAGAACAGAGCTCCTTTCACACATCTGTAACCCCACCCCGGATTTACGGATTTAAGTGTAACTTTACCTGCAAGACCCTCCCATCCATGGGAGGGGTCTTGGAGAGGTTATAAAAGGTTTTGCCTGAGGGGCAAAGAGGAATTTGCCTGGATGGAGGATGGAGGAGAAAGCAAGATAGAGAGATAGCTAAGGAAGAAGGTACAATGTAGGTCTGAATAGGAAACCAGCGTAAATGGTTATGATAGACCACACATGTGGTGGATAGGGCATGAATAAAGCTGATATTTTCCTGAAGCCTGTTTGTGAACCGGTAGACCCGCCAGCTAAAGAGGTTTGGAGTCATGTGACCTGGGCTGAAGGAGAAAGGCCTCCATGCATCCCATCACCATCCACCGCCATCCAAGCCCATCTTAAGGGCTGAATGCAACAACATCTTCAAAAACATGAATGTGGAGCCCGGGAGATAGCATGGAGGTAAGGAGCTTGCCTTTCATGCAAAAGGTCATCAGTTCGAATCCCGGTGTCCCATATGGTCCCCCGTGCCTGCCAGGAGCAATTTCTGAGCATGGAGCCAGGAGTAACCCCTGAGCGCTGCCGGGTGTGACCCCAAAACCAAACCAAACCAAACCAAAACAAAACAAAACAGAAAAACATGAATGTACCAGGCTCCTAGAAGAGAGGTTTAACAGATGAGTTTTTGAGTTTGCTGAAATTTATGCCAGAACAAGGTCATGGTTTATTGTTCATACTTGTCTTCATCTGTTTGGGCTGCTTGTCATAAGGCTCCCATTCACTACACAATATGTTTGTTTTTCTCTGAAGGCTGGAAAATATAAGAACATACAGTATTTGGGAAGAACCCACTTCGTGGATAGCTGTATTATTGCTGTGCTTATTACCATGATGGTAAGCAAGAGAACAATCAGAGTTGTTTTTATTTTATGCTTTTTTATTGATTTTGTGTGATTTAACATTGTTTTCTAATGCTAAATGAAGGATTTTAAGTGGATAGCTTTTTATCTCTATGCGAGAGGAGGACTCTCCATACCCAATACTGTTTACAGTATCACCCAAAAGACCTCTTAATATTTCTCCCCATGTCGCTCTCCAACCCACTTTCCTTATGATGACCTCCGCTATGTTTACCTAGTCTAGAAGTTAGTTTAGTGTAGATCTGTTGGTTTTTTTTTTTTTTTTGGCCAGTTGGTTTGCTTTAGCTATTTATAAACCACATAGGAATGAATTCATCCAATAACTATTTTCCTAACTTACTTCACTTAGCACAATCAGTTCAAGTTCCAGCTAATTTTGTCCCACAGGCACAATTTTATCTTTGTAATGACAGAGTAGTGCTCCACTGAGTATATAGACCTCAACTTCTTCATCCTGTCACCCTTTAATGAGCATTCAGTTAGATTCTGTATTGGGCTATTGTGTCAATGCTCCTATAAACACAAGGTATGCTTGCCTTTTTAAATTGGTGCTTTCATATCCTTTGGATAAATGCCTAGGAATTATGTCATTGGATCGTATAGAATTTTGCTTTTGCTGTTAAAGGCATCTCCATTTTGATTTTCATAGAAACTTTGCCCCTTTGTAGTCTCACCAACAGTGAAGCAGATTTTCTCTACAAGTCACCAATTTTTTTTAATCTATTTGATTGAGGCCTTTCTCACATCATGAAGTAATATCCTATTGTGATTTTGGTTTGCATTTCCCCAATAATGAGTAATGTGCAGTATTTTTTTAATGTATCTGCATATTTTTTCTGCTGGCCTTTTAAGTTTTCTGTTTTATTAAGACACAATTCTGTTCTTGGGGATTCTATCCCTATGCCCTAATCCCTCCCAAAGCCCCCCTCTCCTAATATTATCACTAGGAGTGTTTAGATCTCTGAATCAGGGTGGAGAGAGATTATAAGCATTCAATCCATAAGAGTACTGGTTATAGTGTGGCCTTCTCTTCTCATGTTTCAGAATGCAGAATGGCAAATAGCATGGAGTTTACTGTTTTTCACTGGAATCCCTATTATGAGAATTCCATTGACTTGTATGTATATCAGCTCAGCTCATCATTTAATTGGGAAGCTGAAGAAACATAATGACTTGCTTGAGCAGGTGGCCCAGTTGTCATTCATTTGTGATCCAAAGCTAAAACTCAGATTTTCTGCTCCCCAATAGTGCTCTTTCCACATCATCAAATTGCCTCCTACTGATTAATAATGCTACATGGATGCCTGAACTACGCTCAAACAATAGAAAATTTTACAGCATTTTAATTAATGGTTTGTAACACATCACATTTCAAGGATAGAAAGCCTTTTTAGAGACCATAGCAATGAATTATTATTATTATTGTTACATGATTGAAATTTCTTCAAGGATGGAAATATTCCATAATTGTGTGATCTAACCAGAAGGCCACTCACCAAGTGGGGTCAGTAACATTTAACCACAGAACTGAATTTTAAGCCATTACAAAATTTTAACTCTAAAGAGCTCCATATTGTTAGTATTTTCCATATTGTTTAGAACAAGCCTTAAGCCTTACTCATCCCCATAATTATGTCATTGGATATATAATTGCTTTTTCTAGTTGCTTTGTCTTGCATCCTGCTAGTTTGCTTTACCCAGTGTGAGACCTGGGGACATGTACAAAATTCATCTTCCCTGGTAGGTGGGGCCTGGAATTTGTCTACTCTGAGAAGTTCATTGTATTTCTAAACAAGTACTTGTCACATTTTATCACCATAATGAGGATAATTTTAATTTATTAGCACATTTTACAATTCCTTCACTTACCTAAGTGCCTACAGGTATGCCATCAATTAATTTCCCCAACAGTGTCACAAGGATGCTCTTTTACCATTAACAAATGGCCAGAAGGTAAATTTGTCTTCTTCCAAAAGCCAAGTTCTTGTAACTGTCCCCAGCTGCCTCTTTCTAAACTGAGGATTAGTGTGGAAGCCTCATAGCCTGGGTTGTACTGACTTCCACTTACTGAAATCTATATTGACTGTCTATTGCTGGTGAGGGAAGTGCCAGGCAAATGAAATAATCTCAGGTGATATCAAATTTGCCTTCTAGGATGAGATAAATTCTACTTTTTTGAGGAAGAAGTATGGTCATTTCAGCTAAGTTATGAAAAATTGGTGCTTACAAGTTTCAGATATTTTTCCTGGAGGCTATTTCTTTGATGTTCAAATGTATAGCAATATTTTTTCACAACTAGGACCTTTAAAAATACGTTATATTTCATTCACTTAAAAACTAAACTCCTGGGCCAGGCGGTGGCACTGGAGGTAAGGTGCCTGCCTTACCGCGCTAGCCTTGGACGGACCCCTGTGCTCCATATGGTCCCCCAGGCGACTTCTGAGCGCATAGCCAGGAGTAACCCCTGAGCGTCACTGGGTGTGGCCCCAAAACCAAAAACAACAACAACAACAACAACAACAACTAAACTCCTAGGGGCTGGAGTGATAGCACAGTGGTAAGGTGTTTTCCTTGCATGTGGCCAAAGCAGGACGGGTCCAGGTTTGATCTCGGACATCCCATATTGTCCCCCGAGCTTGTCAGGAACGATTTCTGAGTGCAGAGGCAGGTGTAACCCCAGAACACTGCCGGGTGTGATCCAAAATAAACAAAAACAAACAAAAATGAAAAAATGAAAAATAAAACAACTCCCCCTAAATTCCTAGAATTTTGGCATGAACTTCTTATATATCAATTTTATAACAGGTCACTATAGAAAGCCCCTAAAAATGGGCCATAAACAATTGACCACAGTTCTGTGGTAACATTACTAGAGTGATCATTTCTTTCATTTAAATATATTAAACATATGTGGGCAAACTTTGTAAATCTAAACATTTTGTAGGATAATTAAGTCAGATGAAATAGCAATGATGAGCATAGAATAATGTGATATATATTTTATATATACATATATAACTATCACAAATCATAATTTTTAGAAACTATAGTTTTTTTGTACCAGAAAAATTAATTGTGGTAAATAGAATTGGAGTGTGTAGGAAAGAAAAATTGGAGGAATGGAGTTAAAAGGTAAAAGCATTTTGGTATTGGGGGCAGAGTAGTGGGCAAGTGGTAGGGCGTTTGCCTTGCACATGATAACCTGGGATGGACTGTAGTTTGTTCTCCAGGCGTTCTATATGATCCCCCAACCCAGGATCGATTTCTGAGTATATAGCCAGGAGTAACCTCTGAGCTTCAGTGGGTGTGACCAAAAAAGCAAAAAACAAAAAACAAACAAACAAAAAACAATAACAACAAAACCCCCCAAAACTTTCTGGTATTAAGATAAATAAATCCTAGAAGTTAGATAAATAGTATAAGGCTTAAAGCAATTGCTTTGCATGGGACTGACCTTTCTTTAATTCCCATCACTACAGGTAACCTGGGTTACAGCATTCCTGGGTGAAATCATGGAGGCCCACCCATTACTGCCAGAGTGGCCTGGGTAATCTTCAGCACCAAAGGGTGAATCGCTGAGAAAGAGCAGAATTTGATGAGCACTGTTTGTGAGGCCTCCTTGGCTCCAAATAAAGATAAATGAGTCCCACCAATGTTATAGACAACATCATGCTACAATTAGGGGCCTAAGGGATAATGAGTAGAGCACTTGCCTTGCATACAACCAATACAGGTTTGATATTTGGTGTTCATATGACCCCTTTTCTAAGTCCTACAGGAGTGACTCTAAACAAAACAAAACAAAAAGCTTTAAGTGTAGGATCTACAGTTTCTCATCACAGGAAATATTTTTTTTTCTATTTTGTTTTATTTAGACAAGATCATGGATGCTAACCATATTACAGTAACTGTTTCACCAGTACATAAATCAAGTCATTACGTTATCACCTTAAACTTATATAGCACTCTGTGTCAGGTATAATAAAATAAAACTGAGGTAAATGGAAGTCAAATGAGTTGATAAGGAATTCCCCAGAGGGCAGCACAGCTGGAATGTAACTTGTTAGAGCTGTCTCAACTCAGAACTATCAGCATCTGTGTTTTTTCACACAGAGTCAGCTTCTATACTATCAGGATTACTGGAGTACGGAATTTCTTCAAATAGTCTCCTCTGGGATTTTCCTCAGAGCTACTAAAATCTTTTGGTGGATTTTTTTTTACAAGGCACTTCCTGTTGGGTGTGTGTTGATTTTGTGCACAAGTCATTGAACTGACATGACAGAGCATCATTTGCCATGGGCGTCTTTGCCTGTGTCTTTTGAGAGTCTAGATTGCTTTACAAGGAAAAAGGAAAAAACCCAATGTGGTCATGCTTATACATAAAACAGTTCCTTCCCTTTATTCAAAAGTAGGCTATAGTAGCTTTTATTTTTTAGAGTCAAGTCACATTGGCCTCTTGGATCATAAAGGACAAACGTTTCTATCTGTGGGACTGTTTAAAACAGCACAGAGAAGGACTATCGATGCTACTACACCCCCAGTTTGCAAGGTACTAAGTCAGTAAGGTGAAAGTGAGTTTTAGATGTTGTAATTAAAAATTCTATCTATCCATTCAGCTATCATTTAGAACCAATAGACAGTCTACATCGCTTCTTTGAATTTTTTGCTGTTTATCTGTTTGTCCAGCTAGTTTTGAAAGAATACTCTCCAATGAAGTAGCCTCAGAAGCCAAAACGATGACATCAAATGCCTCACATTATTAGTGGTAATGTTTTGAAAACAACTTGACCCCACATTTCAGGATGAAAGTTACATGGAGTCTGCTTTTTTTTTTCTACTAGCAGAAATCTGGGGAGAGATAGGTAATTGAATCAGTGAACACTACCTGATTCATCCTCGTAGAGTCCTCTCTCAGAAGGTAGAAGGAGCCATCTAGAGACATCAGTTTGTCCATTTTGTGGAGTGAGTTGATGTGCTTTATCCCTGATTGGGAATCTAAACCTTAGTGGTCCTAGGTTGCTACTATGTCACCAGACTGTTGGTGATTCCTGTCCATTCATGAACACGGACCCTTAAGGATAGGTTTGGATTCTGCCCTTACTTCTTATTTTCTGCACCCAGAACTTATCTCTCTGTAGTTACTTCAACTGCTTAATTCTCAGAGCTGTGGTGAGTTCTCTTTCCTGTCTTCTTCTCACTTCCTTGTCAGTGGGCAAGTCCAGTCCTAGTGATGGGACCTGCAACTAATTCATATAGCTGGTGATACAAACTCCATAGGCTGCACAGTGGACCTGAGAATGAGTGTCTGCATCTCATTTTGCCTCCTGTTGAGTTCTGTTTTCCTTCTCGGTCAACTGACTTCGCCAAATTACACAATTTTTTCCACTCAGATGCTTCCTTTCTTTGCACAAAAAGGGACCAAAGCCCTCTTCCGATGTCAGGATAGAAAAGATGTACAGTGCATCTAGTTAGACTTGAAGGAAAGAGGCTGGCCTCTCTGGAAAGTGAATCCTAGCCAATTCCAGTCACCTTGCCTCCTGCCGAGTCTCCTGTGGCCTGATTCATCTATGTAGGCCTTGCAGGAACAGGTACTCTTCCATGAGGGTTGTGTGTAGGGCAGACTGGTCTCTTGGAGGCAGAACAGAAATAGTTCCTTGTTAGATGATACCCTGCTTATACCCCAAACAAATGCATTTCCCCAACTTCCTCTTTTTTTTTTCAGCTATTCCTTTGATATGTAAAAGTTCACCTGGATTTCACTTGACCCTCCCAAGTACAAATTGAATTTGTACTGGTAGAATAAAGAGAGGGTTTTCAATTTTGCTTGGCACAAACAAAGACCACAAGGGGAGAAACCAACCAACCCCATGATTCTCTAGACTTCCTGCTTTAGACCCATTCACCTGGGGTTGGAAATATGGCATATGGGGTGATTTCACAGTCCCTGATCTCTGAGAAGTGCTGGAATTCTTTTAGTGAGTATCAAGCCATTCTTTTTTTTTTATTAGACTAATATATTTTTTTTTATTTTAACACCTTGATTACATAAATAATTGTGTTTGGGTTTCAATCATGTGAAGAACACCACCCAACACCAGTGCAACGTTCCCATCACCATTGTACCAAATCTCCCTCCTCCCACCCATCCCCCGCCTGTACTCAGGACAGGCTCTCCATTTCCTTCATACATTCTCATTATCAGGACAGTTCAAAATGTAGTTATTTCTCTAACTAAACTCATCACTATTTGTGGTGAGCTTCATGAGGTGAGCTGGAATTTCCAGCTCTTTTCTCTTTTGTGTCTGAAAATTATTATTGTTGCAAGAATGTCTTTCATTTTTCTTAAAACCCATAGATGAGTGATACCATTCTGCGTTTTTCTCTCTCTCTCTCTGACTTATTTCACTCAGCATGGAGAGTGATAGATTCCATGTGCATCCATGTGTAGGAAAATTCCATGACTTCATCTCTTCTGACAGCTGCATAATATTCTATTGTGTATATGTACCACAGTTTCTTTAGCCATTCGTCTGTTGAAGGGCATCTAGATTGTTTCCAGAGTCTTGCTATGGTAAATAGTGCTGCAATGAATATAGGTGTGAGGAAGGGGTTTTTGTATTGTATTTTTGTGTTCCTAGGGTATATTCCTAGAAGTGGTATAGCTGGATCTTATGGGAGCTCAATTTACAGTTTCTGGAGGAATCTCCATATCGCTTTCCATAAAGGTTGAACTACA
>PVKC010016301.1:0-10929 GCA_004027635.1 Crocidura indochinensis
TTTTTTTTTCTGATTGGATTTCAGACATGCAATGTTCAACAGCAATCCCTTTACCAGCGCCCACTTCCCTTCATCAATATTTTATAAAAAATATTAAAAAATAAAACACAAATGGTGCGTGAGAATTTCTGTGGGGTAACACCAGTTGTGTAAAGAGTATTTAGTACCTACCTCTTTTCTACCTCTCAGAGACAACCCCGTCAGCCCTCAATGGTGCTTTCTTTGTTTGCTCCCTAAACACCTCTGCTGCCTAAACTTGACTCAAACCAGAAGCAGGACCTAGTACACCTGTTTCCTGCCCTCACTGTGACTCTGGGATATGAGACTCCCCCCTTTCCTCAGGAATGAGGCCTGGATGTGGCAAGCACCTCTGGCAAGCCCCATGCTAATTGGATTGGGGGTGACTAGCAGAATTGCCCTGGGGGCTGCGGAAGTTGGCCAGACACAGATTCAGGACTAAGAACTTTCTGTCCTGACTGACCAATTTTTCTGAGATGCATGAGCTCAGTGAGGGATCTGCAACGTCAGACAGGCTCCTTAACTTCAGTAGTTTTGCAGAACAGAAGAGGACTAGATCTTTTGTAACTAAAGAGGAGGACAATGCTTATTCATTGAGAAATACTGTTTTCACCAAATTTAATCACATAAAGACAGATATAAGAGGGGAAGTTGGTCGCTTCCAGAAACCCCATAAATGGCGTTTTTGCTGGGACCCCTTTCTTTAATGCTAAAGACACTACGTTTTTGTTCCTGCCACTCAAGGAAGTTCCCAGAACCTGCCTAGAGATGATTAAATTCAAGTTGCTCCAGACCCCATACCAGCCTTTAGAATGTACCTCAAAGAACTTTGGACTCTGACAAGTAAATGCATCAAAAGAGAGGAATGATGAGGAAAGTAAATTTCGAGCCACATTTCAAACAAGCTAACAATAGGAGAGGGACTGCCAAGTGGCTACTGCATCTGGGCAACATGGCATAGCCTTGTAATTCATTCAAGATTAACTTGAGATGTTCATGGTCTTGCTTTATAACCTTTGTAACCTGGGAGTGTACTCGAAATATGCTCATGTCCTTGAGACAGTCTCGTCCTTGCTTTGCAGATAATATGCTTGAGGCCTGCTTCTGTGCTCCACCACCAGCTGCCTGCAAATGCCCTATCCTTTAACAAATATTCCATAACACAGAATCCTTGCCTTTGTTTGGGACCAACTTTGGAGCAGCTGTGTCTGTTGGCATAATAAAACTGAGTTCTCTCCCCTTCTCAGTGTGTACTGCTTAGATGTTTTTCTGCTGTCAGTGAGAATTTCCACTATAGACATGAAATGTAGAACTCCTGCATTCAAGGACTGCATATTGAGATACATAATCTACTAGAATAATCAAAAACTTTTCTCAATGTACCAAATGCTGGTTATTTCAAGCAAATAACTAAGCTTGACCTATGTGCTTCCCAAATTTTCTAATCATGTATCAGAATTATAGATAAGAGAAGGAGAAAAAGAGAAGAAAATTATCTGCCATAGAGGCTAGCTTCAGATGGGGGAACAGAAAGAAAACTTGGGAAATGGATAGCAGTCAGGAAATGAACAATGTTGAAGGGATGAGTGTTGGAACATTGCATGAATAAAAACCAACCATTAATGACTTTTTAGCTCTGTAGCTCATGGTGATTCAATAAAAAAATTTTATATTATAGCCCTTTGTATTATAGCCCTTAAAATTGCTATCTTGGGCCAGCAATATACTATAGCAATTACCCCAGCTGACTTCACATAATCCCATGAGCACTCAGCACCAAAAGGTGAGCAGCCCTCAAGTATCACCTTGAATGGCCAAATATTTCCCAGCCCAACATAAAACAACTACTATCTGGGTACGTACCTATGAGTCTGGCTAAGAAATATATCTAGAAAATGATCCAGAACACATACTTTGCTGAATCTTTCTTTTTCTCACCAAGTCATTTGTTGATGTCTATTAATGAGACTCAACACCAATTAATATTGAGGAAATATTTTTTAAAAAAATAGATGTGTTAAAAAGATGTACTAATACAGGTTATATTTGATGACTTTTTATTAAAAAGATTTGGGAGAAGGGTCGGTGAGGTGTCACTAGAGGTAAGGTGTCTGCCTTGCAAGCACTAGCCAAGGAAGGACAGCAGTTCGATTCCCCGGCGTCCCATATGGTCCCCCCAAGCCAGGGGCAATTTCTGAGTGCTTAGCCAGGAATAACCCCTGAGCATCAACAGGTGTGGCCCTAAAAACAAAACAAAACAAAAAAAAAAAGATTTGGAAGAATCAGGAAATATCAGAAAATAGCCCTCCTGAATGCCAACCACTTACTGTATCTTGGAAATTTAGCTTAGTATAGTCGTGGCTGCCCCATCACATTAAAAATAATGACATTTTAGAACTCAAATTTGGGAAGTTACTCAGTTTAACATAAATATTTTACAGAAAAAGAACCAGGACTATTGATGTTAATATATTAATGGATTTTGAAATAAAAGGGATAGTACAAAGGGGAAGGCACTTGCCTTGCATGACTGACCAGGGTTAAATTCCTAACATCACATGTGGTCCTCCAAGACTGCCAGGAATAATCCCTAAGCACACATGTGGCCCTCCAGAAAACAAATAGACAAAACTTATTGATGAATTAATTTTCAAAAAGAAAATGTCCTCTGAAATGTATGTTTTATCATAGATTTTTCAAATTTTTATTTGTTGTACACAGTAACTTCCCAAATCACTAACTACAGAATCTGATCTCTTGAGTCTATCACATGATTGGGTCCAGAAATCAGAGGCCAATTTCATCTGCATAAACCACAATTGGCAGCCACAACTTTTCTCCATCTGTTAAAATGGTGAGTTGACCTTTTTATAAAGTCGCTTAATTTGAAAAACAAGAAAGGAGTTAGAAATCAAGTTGAAAAAAATGATGGTATTGTGTTCTAAGATGGAACCTATTCTAAATCAAAATAGATAATGACAGGTCTGTGACTTATTTCTACTGTCAGGAAACATTTAAGACTTAAGTTTGCTGAGAACACATAAATAGATGTGAGTTTCCATCCCTAACAAATTATTCAAACTTATTAGTATTCAAACTATTATTAAGCTTATTCCCAGAAAGCAAGTTACTGGTTTTCAAAAGAATTTGATTTCAAGTGATATTGATGTAACATTCTCAAAATATATTGGTTCTTTGGATACAGTGCCAGTTTTTGTAGCATCTGGAATAAACATACTGCAAAATAATACTAATTCTTAGATGTTATCTTTCAACCGTTAGTCATGTCTAATTGAGGACACTTGTAACATTACATAGCTTATTGTATGTGGCTATGTTATAGAGCAACACTTCAAAGAAAACTGACAGTTTAGACTAAGCTTGTACAAGGAGTGATACAATAGAAAACATATTCCAGTTCATTGCAAGCATCTTTAGCATAATATAAAGTTGGTCGTGACTGAATGCCCACACTCTATCTATAGCAAGCCTTTAGGACTGTAATTTCTTTATTAAACCCGAAATTTTTATTTCGGTAGTATATGTCATGGGGCGAACAATCTTTCAAATTTATTCAACAAGAGAGTAAATTTCTAATTTATACTGGAGAGAAAATCAGATCTGAACTGATCATAGTTTAATGGAAGATTTTTCTTTTGCACATTAATTCATTCACTTTAAAATATTATATTCAACATATTTGTTACAAATAAAACTTGGATTTTACATTGAAAAATATAAACACTACATTTATCTAATTTTACTTTCAAAAGTTGGCAAGTTACATAACATATCCAAAACTGTTTGAGCTTTAACAGTGGAAAAAATTTATATGTTCAGACTGAAAATTGACTCAGAAAAGACATATTATCATAGAATAAGTTACACTAAAAAGAGTTTAAGACCATTATTTAAAAAAAAAATGGGGCCGGGCGGTGGCGCTGGAGGTAAAGTGCCTGCCTTCCCTGTGCTGCCTTGGACGGACCGTGGTTCGATCCCCCGGTTCCCATATGGTCCCCCAAGCCAGGAGCAACTTCTGAGCGCATAGCCAGGAGTAACCCCTGAGTGTCACTGGGTGTGGCCCAAAAACCAAAAAAAAAAAAAAAATAGTAGTGACTTCTCTCAGAGGATAATGAATAAGAATGCTGAATAAGGGATATAAATTGTCTTCCAAAGGGAATCATATTAAGTGAAATAAGTCAAAGAGTAAAGGACTAGTAGTAAAATACCAGATGATCTCATTCATCAGTGATATAGAGAGAAACAAACCAGGAAAACAGACAGTATCCAATGATGACAAATCCTTAGTTTTGACTTAAAAAAAAAACTGAGATTGCGCAGCCAGGTTGTGGTGAGAAGTGATTATGAGACTGGGGACAATAGAGATAGCACAGTGGGTAAGTAAGGTCTGCTGAGCCCTACTCAGAGGAATCCTTGAGCTCAGAACCAAAATTGATCCCTGAGTACAGCTGTGATATCTCCACTCCAAAAAATTGAAAGACAAAAGGACTACAATTTTTTAGGGCTCTTGGGCATTTTGTAGGTGGTAACGGAGCAGTAATTTCTACATCAAAACTATAAATTGGCTGGAGAATTAAAGAGTTTAAGGAGTTTCCTAAACTACAATAAAAATTAAATTGCCCTCCAAGTCTAAAATCAAAACCAACAAGTGCAAATCAGCAAATAGCAGGTTATCTCATGTGGAAGGGAATTAGAAGAACTTGGAGAGTGGCATGATTGCAAAGACTCCTTGCATATGTGGGTACTGTATTCAGATCATGAATGATTTATTTGACTAATTCACGCTGATTAAGCCTTCGGACCAGGTCTGAGGTTAATAAATAGGAAGATATTCCTGAATATCAACTAACTTTAATGGGAGTAGCTCTTTCCACATTCTTTGATTCCTGTCATTGTCTAAATGTTTAATTATATATTAATTAATTTTAAAAGCAAAAAGAGTAGCAAAATCAGAAGATTCCTTGTGATGTAGTATATGATTATCTGTCACTTCTATTATAAATTTTATCTTATTGCATCTGAACTTTGAAGTCATATTCATTTTTTTCTGCCATCAATTTATTAGTTATTAATTGATGAAACAATTAAAAAGCGATAAAAACAGGTATGGGGAAAAGAAGGGAAATGTAGTTTCCTAGTCCAGACAAATTTATAAACAAAAAGTTGTGTTGGTCAAAAATAATCTCAATAGTTCTCAAAGAAAATTTTTATTCCAGATATCTTAGGGTGAATAATTGGATTTCTCTCCTAAACTGTATAATTTTTCTCAAAGCCTCAACTCTCAGAAATCCAAGTACGATGTACCATAAACCTTCTTAATACTTGACCCTCCAAAAAATTGCCTGGGCATTCTCAAGTCTGACCACATTACAGTTCTGTTCCTATGAAAGCCTCCATTTGGTTTTGTCATATTTCCCTCGTCTGTCCCTGCCATTCCTTCATCACATGCAGTTCAAGTGATCTTTTTCAAAGTGACCATATCCTCTGAAGTGGCATCCAAGTTCCCCATAACACCCTTCTAATGTGATCTGGCACTACCCCATATTGTTTATTTATTGCTGCTTAACAAGTTACCCCAAAATTTAGAGCTTCAAAGTGGCATGTATTACTTCACTGTTTCTGCGATTAAGGCATCGAGGTGCAACTTCCTGAGTCCTCTGCCTCAAGGCTTCTTTCCAGCATAAACAAGTTGTTGGATGGGGCATGTAACCTCAATGTTCAACATGAGTTTCTCTTCCAAGCTCATTCTCATATTGTCAGGACTCAGTTCATCAGGCAATGTTGGTCTGAAAGGCTCAGCTCAGGAATTCCAGGCCTGAAGACAATCCCAGTTTCCTGATCTCTGGGTCTCTCCAAAGGGCAACATAAAAAATTGTGACTTTCTCACAAAGAAGAACAAAGAAGGAACAAATTGAGAAGAAATAGAAATTGCAAAGGGGAGAAAGAGGAGGAAGAGGAAGAAGAGAAAATGTTTAGGTTGTTACTGCAGATTTTTACAACTGAGCTAAAAATGACATTTTTGCCAAGGGCCATTTGTTCATTTATCACTTAACCTGGCTTTCACAAGCAGAGACAATATACAAGGGTGGTAACTACCTGGAGGTAGGACAGCCTGGTAGGACAGCAGAAGCTGAACACCACAAAACTGCAGTAACTTTATCCCCAATTCCTCTCACCTTTTCCCCCAAATTCTAGGCCAATATTGCATCCTCTGGACTTTATGTTAGTTAGGATTAGCCCTGGCTAATCCTCTGCTCTGTTGGCCTTTTATTCTGTTCTTTATGTGGCCAAGTACCTCAAGAATCCATGTCTCAACTACTGTTTTTCCTAGATCATTCCCCAGCCCCCTCTATCCCCTAAGCATGTTTTATTTTGATCTTGGTACTAGTAGCCAAATAACCAATTTCTTGGTTGCTTTTGAGAACCAAAAACCAAAACCAATCCAATTGAGGGAGAATAAAAATAAAGTAGGTCAAATTTATGGTCAGATCATTGATAGAATTGCTCTAAACCAGGGGTCTCAAACTCAATTTACCTGGGGGCCGCAGGAGGCAAAGGCGGGGTGAGTCAGGGCCACATAAGATATTTCGCAAAAAAAAGGGACGGTGGACAGGAGCATAAAATGACGTTTTCGCTAGTCGCAAAGTATTGCTCGGGGTATGCGAATGTTTAATGCGATTTTTTTCTTACTAATGCGATTTTTATTGCGATATTCAGTAAGCGAATAATCGCGAATACTGCGATATTTGAAGGCCGGTCGAGGGCCACAAAATGTTGTACGGAGGGCCGCAAATGACCCGCGAGCCGCAAGTTTGAGACCCCTGCAAACTAATAAAGCAATCATTGAATTAAGGAGCAGTCAGTACCTGCTGTCTCCCTGGATCTGAAAATCATAGTGACTTCAGATCGGGACCCAGCAAGATCTCAGGATATTTCCTTATATGAAAGATTTAAATGTGAAGGTGGATCTGGCTATGACATCTGCCATCCCTTTGATCACCAGGGTTTTGATTTGGTGATCTGGTCATCAAAGCGGGTGAAGTTCCACCCTCACTGCTCCATGTGCTTCCCACCTGAAGCTAAATGCTCCAGTGCTGAGGACAGACAGCCTTCCCTTACGCAGTCCCTTTTATAAGGACTCTTCTCCAGTCAACAGCCAAGAGTACTGCACTCCCCTAAAAGGAACCTCCAAACAAGCTCTCAAAAAATATGTACAGAAGTCATTTTGCGACCAACCTCAATATTTCCTTTTTCTTTCAAAGTTCAATCAGTTAAATATTGCAAAAACAAGTTGAAAAATTTGTAAAAAAAAAAAAATGTTTGAATAAAGATGCCAAGGTTTGCAGTATACATACTAAAAACAAGAATGATTTCAGTGAAAAACACATCTCTGCCCCCATTAAACTTAAGAAAATTTGGTGAGCTGTGAGAGGAAGTGCTTTGCTGGATGACAAGTCAAAGCATGTGAAGAAGTTAGCAAAATTTATAAGTTTGCACAGTGATTCCTTGTAAATAGAAAGGACTTCTTAGCCATAATCTATGTTCTTCCCAAGACAATGACACTGGGAATACAGATCATGGCCCATATTGATAAGGCTGTTTTTATTGAGTTTTAAAAGATTCAGGTTTCATTTGCAGAACTGAAGGCAAGATTTAGACAAGTACAGAAGTATTCCTTTAGACTGTCCTCTTTGAATGTTGGCATGGAAACAAGGCTGATTATGAAACATTATCAAGCTTCTTGCCATGGTATTGCCTGAACTGTGCATTACCACTGGAGTCTCTTTTTTTTTTTTTTTTTTTTGGTTTTTGGGTCACACCCGGCAGTGCTCAGGGGTTACTCCTGGCTCCGTGCTCAGAAATTGCTACTGGCAGACACGGGGGACCATATAGGGCACCGGGATTCGAACTGATGACCTTTTGCATGAAAGGCAAACGCCTTACTTCCATGCTATCTCCTGGGCCCCACCACTGGAGTCTCAAGGCCTCCACAAGGTATATTCATCCTTGGAAAAGACAGACACTGGTCACACCAACTGAACTTGCAAAACACTGCTGCAAAATGCAAGCATTCCTTTCTTTAGTTTACAGCTTGCATTTCTTAGCCAAATCTCTAAGGACAAAAAGCCAACTTGTCCCTTGCAGGGATTTATCTCTCTGCTAAAACATTCAGGATCAAGTAAGTATTCAGAAAACTTCATGAAAGAAACTTTATATATTTTTTTTGCATTATAATGTCAGTCACAAAACTGAGTGATTTCAGATTAGTACTGGAAAGAAATCTGAAGACTGAAAAATCAAAATAAAAGGGAGGAAAAGTTGTCATATTTTCTCCTATTTTCTAATGACAAGCATGTCCTGGGAAAGAAATCAAACTTCATTTAGTTTAAATTAAAAAAAAAAAATGACCAAGAAGGGCCGGAAAGATAGCACAGCAGTAGGGTGTTTGCCTTGCAAGCAGCCGATCCAGGACAGACAGTGAATGGTTCAATTCTGGGCATTGCATTTGGTCCCCCGTGCCTGCCAGAAGCGATTTCTGAGCGCAGAGCGAGGAGTAACCCCTGAGCGCCACCGCCGGTGTGACCCAAATAACAAAAAAAAAAAAAAAAAAAAATGAGTAAACCAGTAGTACAGCTTCATTCAATAATTTTCATTCATCATACAGTTGACCTAGGTAAGAGCCCTGAATAAGATCCCTATGGAATAGAAAGAAAAAAAAAAAGATCCCTTGTGGTCCCACAAGTCCACCAAGAGTAATTCCTTAGCACAGAGGTAGGAGTAAGCCCTGAGCACCATGGGTGTTACCCTAAAAGCAAGCAAACAAAAATATTTTTAAACGGAAACTAAATAGTGAATGATTGTCACCATCTTATCCCATTTTTTTTAAATATGTAATATATTATTTAAGTATTTATATACTACTTGGCCCCAGTGTGGTGAATCCCAGTTGGTGAACCCAGTTGGTGAACCCCAAGTGAACCCATCAGGCTAGCATCATTAGGTTAAATATAGCTAGAAGTGGCCTCAGGCCTCTCAACTCCAGCACTTCAGGATCTGGTACCTATAAAAACAATGGGAGAGTATAAGAGGTGGAAAGGTCTTGTATGATCTTTCATAGAAAAAGCAAAAATATATCAGCTCAAATTTCCCAAGTTATTTTACAAATTTAGCTTCATTCTAATAATGTAGGGATTCTGTCCCTTGGCCCTCTGCCTTTGCCTCTCTTCCCTTTTAACTGGTCTGCCAGTTAACAGACTTCACCTTATAGCGAATTGTCATCTCTGGGCAGTTGGAGGGAGCCTATATCATGTTGAGGAAAAAAGTCCCAAGCCTCACTGCTTGCCTGCTTGCCTGCTGCTGGTGGTGTTGCCTTTACTGCATCTGTGGTGGTGAGTTGCCCACCTCCCAAATAAAAACAAAAATTCAAAAATTTTTATTACCAACAGCAACTTCCAGGGAGGTTGCATCTTCTGTACATAGCTCAATAAATGCCAATGTTCAGCTACAGTTGACACCTAGATCCCATACAATTTCCTAAGACATGGTAGACCTAGTCTGAGCTGGTTTAAACTTTTTCTTTTGTTCATCTTCCCTCCTCACATCACCACCCATACTGACTGGGCTCAGGTTTCCTCCCCAGGCTGAGTCTCTTTATTGTACTCTCTCTCTCATCTCTTTGTCTCTGTCTCTGTCTCTCTGTCTCTGTCTCAGTCTCTCTGTCTCTCTCTGTCTCTGTCTCTCTCTCTGTCTCTCTCTCTGTCTCTCTCTGTCTCTCTCTGTCTCTGTCTCTGTCTCTGTCTCTCTCTCTCTCTCTCTTTCTCTCTCTCTCTCTCTGTCTCTGTCTCATAAGCTGACTGGAAGGCCCCTGACCTACATACTTTTTATCTCTTTTAAATTAGCCCTGCCTCTAACCCTTTCACCAAGAGATAGCTTAGCCCCCACAATGTATGGAAATATAAAAAAAATAGTATTTCAAAAACAAAATAACCTAATGAACTATAAATTTACTGAAGTAATGATAGTGGTTAAGGAGAGACCATCCTGGAGATTAATTCAATTGTAAAACTGGAGTATTACAAACACTAGAATACTGTCACAGAGTATGCACTGAAGCCAACGGAACGGAATAGAAATCACAGAAATAAATGTACTTATGCTGAATATCTGAAAAAGTGAACACCATATTATTAAAGAAAAAGTATTAGAATTTTAGGCACCAGGAAAAGGATAAATGCAGAATGCTATCACTTATATATGGTATTTAGAATAACTGCACAAAGAAATGCAATGGTTTAAAGGGGAGTTGTCAAAAATACTTTCTAGGCCCTAGAGTATAGCGAGAAAAAGGAAAGAAATTGAGTGGAGGAGGAGAAACACAAATATGAAAGATTGGAGGGAGAACCAAGGGGCAAGAGGACTCAGGTGCATTGGTGGTGTTAAGAAAGGACAGAACTAAACATCCTAACCAGTGTCAACAATAATGTATTCTTGAGACTCAAACTTTAACCATCAAAACTTAAAATAGGCCTGTTATACTGGCAGATTGGTACGGGTTGGTGGCATGGGATGCACTATGGGACTAGTCTTGAAACACTGTATGTCTGAAACCCAACTATGAATTTGTAAATCAGAATGGTTTCAAAAAAATTTTTTGATTAAATTTAGGCAGAGTGGCCACAGAAGAGAAGAGATAGCACAGCATGTGAGGCATTTGCCTTGCATGTAGCCAATGTGGCTTCAATCCCTGGTATCCCATATGGTCTCCCAAGCACCGCCAGGAATGACCTCTGAGCTCAGAGCCCAAAGTAACCGCTGAGCACAGCTGGTATGGACCAAAACCGAAGAAGGAAAAAAAAAAACTTAGACAGAATAAAAGGCATAGAAGACATG
>PVKC010016302.1:0-20891 GCA_004027635.1 Crocidura indochinensis
AAAAACAAAAAACAAAACAAAACAAAACAAAACAAAGAGTAGAGCAATTTTTTTTTTAAGTTTTAAAGTCACATCATCATTTATGATGCTTAAGGACAACTCTCAGCTCAGTGCTTGGGTATCTTATCACACAGTGCTTGGGGACTACGGGGTGCCAGGAATCAAACTCAGGGCTTTTACACACTGGTATGTGTGTAAGCCTTATAAGCTATATCACAGTGAATTAATAGTTATTTTATTTTGTGGAACAAGGAAAGGCCAATAGGACAGTGACTAAAGCACTTGTCTTTCACATGCCAGATTCAGGATTTATTCCTTTGTTTATCCTGGCACCTTCTGGGAGTAATTCCTGAAATCAAAGCCAGGAAGAAGTCCGGAGAATGACTGAGGGTGATACCCTCCCCACAAAAAAATTGAAGTGCTTTATGCTTATATATGCAAAACATACTTAAGGCTTTAGTATATAGAAAGCAATTAATGCAAAGCCTAGTGTTTAGTGAAAACAAGAGAAGTTAACTAAACGAATGGACAGGACAAAAACTTTCGGAGAAAATAACCAAAAGCCAGTCTCATTTAAGGTACATTTACAGATATAATTGAAGCTAAAGATAAAAGTAAGAAAACTGAGTTGTTACAGTTCTATAATAAGATTAGAGGGGGAAATGGCACTTATTAAATGATATAATTTGCTATGAAGAAACTAGAATTTATGGCATTTTAAAATATCTTTTCTTTCAGTTGCTTAAAGGGCTATGTCAACAATAGTCTATCCTTCTTTGACCTGAGTGAACTTGGTGTGGGAAAATCTGGTTACTGCAGGTACCTATTTATATATTCTAGTCATTTAGTCATTTCTGTTTGCTTTAATCATTTTTGATTTTCTCGATGTAAAAGAACCACGCAAACTATTATTTTGGAATTTCAACAACTTAAGAACATTTGTGGACTTTGCTCTTTGGTCTCTTTAAATTGTTTTTGTTTTCATTGACCGTAGGTACAGAGACTATAGAGGTCCCCCTTGGAGTTCCAAACCCTATGAGTTCACTTTACAATACTGGCATATTCTTGCTGCACGATTGGCCTTCATCATCGTGTTTGAGGTTAGTCACAAAGGAAAAGAATTTCTATAGAAGAGTAATTTTCCCACTCATATCAGTTACTTTTTGTAAAGTTAGAACTTCATAGACTTCAAAAGAAATAAATGAGTTAAAGGGGGCTCAGTTACAATAAAACTGTTAAAACAAGTGCAATTAAAAATATCTAATTAATTAAGGAGGCAAGTTAAGTGATGTTTATAATGTGAGATTTATAATGAAGAATAAAAAAATAGCTCACAATTGAACCGAAAACTTTTGGGGCCTCCTAGTATCCAAATTAAAGGAAGGAGTGGTCTTGTAAAGACCTGATAAAGCAATACATCTGGAAAGACTTATTTTCTGAGTAAACAATTCAATATATTATTGATCAACTGTATGTTTGCAGAAGAGTTATTGAAGTTTTAATAAATCATGTCAGGTAAAATATTTTATAAATGATGCATATTTTTAATGATCAGAATTCTTCAATAATATTAGATCTGATGAAAAATATAAAGAAGTTATTTTAGTTTGCCTTACGTATTGCTTAACTAGCTTGGTATAGTAAAAGCTTTGTGCTTTAATAGATATAGTATTTATTTTCTGAGTAACAGCTGAAGTTGTGTGAAAGCGTTGAATGAATCTGTTTACAATAGCAAAACTTAAAAGAACAAAAAGTAAAACAAATAAAATCTTATACTTTTGGGAAAGGTATTTTAAAGACAACTAATCCCTCTCAACCAAAATTGTTTTAATTTTTGTAGGAAAGTCGCTTCATCTGTGAAATGAAATAATTAGCTCTGGTCTAATTCAGACTAAATTCTACTATTTGTCAATTCTATGACTATAAAAATAACTTCTATTGGGGCCAAAGAGATAACACAATGGTAAGGCTTTTGCCTTGTATGCTGAAGGACAGTGGTTCGAATCCCGGCATCCCATATGGTCCCCTGAGCCTGCCGGGGCGGTTTCTGAGTGTAGAGCCAGAAGTAGCCCCTGAACGCTGCTGGGTGTGACCCAAAATCCAAAAAAACTTTTTAAAAAAGTAACTTCTATTAATATATGGTATTTTTCTTTAGCAAAAACGTTTAGAGCTTTTCCAACTTAATGATTCAGAAAAATAGTTTTTGTGTGTGTACATTTCTAATGAATACTTTTGTTGATTTTCCTTAGGAATCCTAGTAAATGGAGTTTGTTTAAATGTCTCTATTTACCACAAATGACCATCATGGATGCACATGTTTTTTGTTCTTCATTTATTATTATCAATTTTATTTCTCACTTGCTCTATAAAGCATTCACTCTCTACTCTTCAATGAAACTTTTCTACATGGTTGTATATTAATGTGTGGTATTCATTTTTGTTTTCTCCTATATATCATGTGCTGTTATGTAAGCATTTTAATCTCTTATCAATTATATTTAACTGTTACATTTACCTATTTTAATAAATTCCTAGCAATATAGAGCTGTGGTTTCTAAACTTAGTGCTCATAAATGCCAAGCATGTGTTCTGCCACTTGAGCCAAACCAGGCCCACATCATATTTCAGATATGTATATATATTCTCTAGATATAACTGTAGTAAGATAATGTTTCTCTTTATTACATAATAAAATTTAGATATTATGCTTTTTTTATGGATGATACTTATGCCTACAATTATAACCTCAACAAAGATTTTTTAGGAGCCTTGGATATTATCTTGTGAACATATTTGAGGTGTAACAATTTTGTTTATGTTCACACACAAGCTCAGGTAATATTAAAAGACTAGCTGTTCACATGTCCAGCAGCAGAGTAGGACGTTCTTGCCATCACATAATTTTTTGGGTGATGGGGTTGGTATCAAACCAGTAATACTCAGAAGTTACCCCTGACTCAGCATTCAGGAATCACTTATAGTGGTGCTCAAAAAACCATATGTGATGCCAGGAATTGAATCTAGGTAGGCTGCATGCAAGGCAAATATATGACTTATAATCCCTCTCGAATTCCAACATTCCCTTAAAATATCACCATTTTTTTAGGAGGTGGAGCCCCATTTGACCATACCAAGATGGGCTCAGTAATCACTCCTAGCTGTGTTTAGGGGATCCTATATTATGCTTAAGATCAAGCACAGGTCTTGATCCAATACAATTGCTTTATTCACTTTACTATTTTTTCTACCCTTCATCATATTTTTATAATTTCCCAAATTTCTAATATATTTTAGTTTATTTGGATAATGTATTTTAGCTTTCTTTGTGTTTATTTGTTAATAGCATTGGCAATAAATTTTGTTGGGTTTCAGACACACAATGGATCAAGGCCAAACCCACCAGTAGTATCTACCTCTCTCTACTTCTAAGTTTAGATTGTTAAGTTTAGGTCTTTAATTCCATCATTGTTACCTTTAACTTGGATATTTAATTTTGTCCTTTTTTTCTTAGCATTACTAGTGCACCTGAGATTTCTTAGCTTCTGGCCCCTATCTTTTCATATTTGTGCTAAACACCATTTTTAAGTTGTTAATATTCTAGTTTGTACTTTCTGAGTTCTCATTATGATTAATTGTAATTAATAGAAAGCATTTCAGAATCTTTGAAAAAATAAAATTACATCTTCAATTTACAGCACCTTGTTTTTGGGATAAAGTCGTTCATCGCATACCTAATTCCAGATATACCAAAGAACCTATATGACCGAATACGACGGGAGAAGTATTTGGTCCAAGAAATGATGTATGAAGCAGAACTAGAACATTTGCAACAGCAACGAAGAAAAAGTGGCCATCCCGTTCATCATGAATGGCCTTAGTTGATAAATACTACCTGGAAGAAAAGTAAAAGTGGAATTGATAGCAACTTAAAATTGTGGGTGAGATTTGGGAGGGAGGCATACCTGGCATTGGCTTGCCACATTGTATAATATGCTAGTTGCTGATGTATTATATCAATATTTGAGGTCCAAAAGAAAGGTGTCAATGATCTTTAAGAATATGCCTGAACTGACACTGCAGGAAGCCAATATAATTCTCAGGTAGTTTAGACCTCCACATCCATTAACTGCACTGTAAACATAGGAAGGTTAATGGAGGTGGGCGTTTCTAGAGACAGATCTCCAAGGATAAGCCTGACATAACCTAAAGTATCATATGATATAAATTCACATATGAATGTGAATTATTGACCTTAGTTTGTATGCAATATTCACATGAAATGACTTAACTCAATTATTGCCTTTGCTGTCAGAACTCAATGTCCCGTCAGCTTACAGATTTATAAGAATTCCCCTTGTTTCTTGAGATTATGAGTATGTGCCACAGGGAACTTATGCTGCTTTACATTGACTATGCGTTAAAGTGTTGCATATCTCTGTAATAGAAAAACCAAAAATTTAAGATAAAATATCATTCATTGAAATATTGTATTGGCTACATTCAAATGTATTTTATCATCACAGAATTTATCTGCTTATAATTTTTTAAACCAAATGTCAATAGAGCTACATATTTACGAAATACAAGTGGTTATTTTCATATAATTTAAAACAGATGATCCCATATGTTACTGTTAGACAGTTTTATAGTATTTTTTGCTTGTGATCCACTACTATAATTTTTACAGAATAACTTGAAATGCTGTAACTCTGTTGGTTTCCCTTGTGTCTTTGCACTTTGACAAAATGCAGTACAAGTTAAATTATGCAGCTTTTTACTTTATGAAGCCAGTCTCCCAATACTCCTCCGTGACTTGTTTGTTTAAGAACACAGAAGCCAGATGCTTTGCAACACAGCCCTTCTCAACAATGTCTACTCTTGGTCATAAGCTAATGAAAACAATGCATGAATGTAAATTTATATTATTCAGTGTTGTTTACAAAAGCATTTTGTTTTACTTTCTTTTATTCATTGAAGGGAGAAGTCGGTTATTGTTTCTTTGATATATTTATGTGGTTTGTGTTTTGAAATTTTCTAGGAACAATGTCAAATTAATAATGAAGCCCATCATTTTGCTTTATTGTAAAATTTCCACTTCACTGTAAAATCTAATAGTTTAACACAGACTGATGAAGCAGGAATAATCATAATGGACATTTAACTTGAAAAAGTCTAGTGAAGGCATGAGTTCTGGCAGTGAGAGAGGAAGAGAGAAAGGTTGAAGAAAAGTCTGTTAGAAATTCCATCCTCTTTTCTTGCAATGCATTCAAAGCTAATCTCAATTCTTCTCCAATGTAACACTCTCTCCCTCTCTCTCTGTCACACACATACAACTTTCTAACACACACATATATACACATTCATGACTATTCTTCTCCAACTGCACTTCCAAATATTTAAGACCTAAATTAAAGATAATAAAAATAAATATATATCATATGTACCCAGAGGCTTTTCTCATAAACATATAAAATTTATCTTCTTAGAAAATAGGTTTTGCAGTCTGAAAATGAAGACTTTTGGACTTTTTGTTTTTTTCCTCTTGAGAAAGACTGATATATTATGCTTGATTGGTTGTTCAGTTTTATTAAAATTATTCATTCTTGGGGCCAGAGAGATAGTATAACAGGTAGAGTACTTAACTTGCAATAAGCTAACATGTGTTTAATCTCTGGCATACCATATAGGTGCCCAGCACCTCCTGGAGTGGTTCTTGAGTTTAGAGTCAGGAGTAACCTCTGAGCATAGTCAGTTTGGGCTTCAAAACTAAACTAACAAAATTGTTGACTCTTTGCTCTATGTCTCCAAGAAAAGGGAAATTACTCCTATTCTAAACTTCCTGTGCACTCCCTTGCCAATGGAGGATGTTATCATTCTAATTCCATAAAGATTCTGTTTCTGCCTCCTGACTATTTTTTAGAGCAACTAACCTAACCACATAGGGGGGTTAAATGGCTCCATTTTTGTATCAACTGCATTTCTTTATTACTTAAATGTACTGTACATGTCTGAGAATACTCTGTCTAATTAACATTACACGAACTGTTGAAAACATAAACAAAATTGACATTTATGTTTTTCAAATTAAGAACACAAAAAGTAATTTATTTTACAGTAGAGAAGATAATGATGCTGTGTCCTTGAAAATTCTCTTTCCAACTTATTTTTATACAATCACTTTCAGGATTTTAAATAATTTTGATTGCCTAGAAAGAAAAATTTGCCAAGAGAAAGATGTTTTTAAGAAAATTTATACTACAATTGATTTAGAAAATGCCTTCTCAGATATTTTTTAATCTGATGGATAAAAGAGAAAAAAATGAAAAATTCGTTTTGTGAAATGACATGATAGAATCTAGCTATGCCTTCACCACTGTTAACAAAATATTGACAGTCCATACTAATATGTTAGTTTTAGAACACCCTACTTTAGTTGAAAGAACTGTTTTATATCATGGTTTTCATATAAATATAAATTAGTTTTCAAAGATTTATATAGCACACACTTCTCAGGAATCCTGTATTACATGAATGCTGCTTATATATTTTCATATTCTAAACTCTTGTCTCTTCAAGCAGATAACTAATGTAAATGTGCATGAATTTTGTTTTGACAAGTTCAGAGCTGAATTGGTGTTATTGTGCAGTTTGTGGAAAATTGCTATAGATTGTAACTGAAATTGTTTGCAAATTGTCAAGTCTGTGCACGCACTTATAGATAAATGCTGCCAAGTGACCGCATGAGCTACGATTTCTGAATGCTACAGTGTTCTAAAATGACTCTTAGCACAATCTATTGTCGAATGGAATGAAAAGGAATCTTTTTCACTCAATAAATTCTCTCATATGATATGGTATATTTCTTATACTTTGCATGCTAAATTCAATCCTGTGTTTTAAAATTTGAAATGGAACTTTTTAAAATGAATATGAGGAAAGGAGGTTGTTATTTCTTTACTTTGTGTTTGAGATAATAAGTTTTCTATTTTTGCAGGTCTTTCCCTCACATTTAAAAATGTTTTAATTCTTTGTCAACTGTTAAGTCCAAGTAGTCTTCAAGGCATTTGCACCTAAAAACGCAGAGAGAGTATCAAAAAGAGCCTAACCGTGATTTGGACTACAAAGAGAAAAAAGCTCTTGATTCTATTAGTAATATTTTATAGTATTAGTAATATACTAATATAGTATTAGTAATATTCCTATTACACAGAGATATTTTTTCACTTTCATTCTAGTTGTGTCAATCACCATCAAAATCTCATTTGGACAAGTTTTAGCAACTTTCAGCAAGAATTGTAATGCTATCAATAAGAAAAGACAAAATGCCACATATCCTGTCCCTCTCTTCTTTCTCATTGATGGACAAACTAAAAAATTCAAGATGTCTGAAGAGTTTCTTAAGAATTCATCAGTCTGGGGCTGGAACAATAGCACAGCAGTGTGGTGTTTGCTTTGCACATGGCCAACACAGGATGGATTCCAGTTTGAATCCGGCATCCCATATGGTTCCTGAGCCTGCCAGGAGCAAACTTTTGAGTGCAGATCCAGGAATAACCACTGAGCACCTTTTGGTGTGACCCCCCACACCCCCCCTCCAAAAAAAAAGAATACATCAGTCTTTCATTTAGAGACAAGAAATCTCACGCCCAGGTAGTCATGGGTGGGGTAAAGTGTATGCTTGATTAAACACATTCTTCAACTGTCACGCTTTGACTGTCAAAACCAAAAATATATCTCCACAAAATAAACTCACTAAGTCCTCTAATGATTTTTACATGTTCAAATTTTTCATTTTTACCAAACCAAACTCTGACATCAATTCTAGGGTTCATATAGCTTTTATCTAGGGAGTATGTTTACAAGCTTTCGTCTCTTGGCTTTTCCATAGTTTAAAATAGAGTATTTTAGGGAATTGCCTAAAACACTTAGGATCTGATTGACAGAAGGATGGGCTTTACCTCAAAGGCATTGCTATTCAAATTTAAATATGACAATATATATATATATATTCCTAAAAAAATTGATTAAAATGTTTCTACTATTATTGAGATAATGGTTTACAATAGTGTTAATGCTTATGCCTTAGGCATTCATTACTACTGCATTATACTGGATGACAAAGAGATAAGGTTCCTCTATCACTGACCTATGTTCTAGGATCATTGATTATTCTAAACTCTACCTAGTTATGTACTTGTAGTGACCTTGATGTTGAAGTACGTCTCATAAACAACCCAACCAGGCCATATTCAATAGCTTTCTTTCTATAAAAAGAATACAATCAATATAGACTCTTTATCCTACCCTTGTCCATATTAAAGTCTCTTATGGGTGGGATTGAAGAATAAAATGAAAGTAGATAATTTGGTAGAAAATCAACTCATATTTTGGACTGTACTCAATTTTTAACTTGATCAAATTGAGATGATTATACCAACAATGTGACTACTTTATTCCTTGTTCAGTGTGTGGACCAGCACAATTCTAGAGAATACCTATTTTTTTAAATACCAAAAATTGGATCGTGAGCACTCTAGAACATCAACAAAATATATGAAAGCAGTTTAAAAATTTTGTAGGGGATAAGATATTTAGCATCACAGTTGTTTTGACTTGCTCAGAATATTTCTATCTTAATTTTCACTGCCTCAGTAAGGATAGCAGCCATTGCCCTGCTTTCTTTTTTTTTCAAAAAGCAAATATTTTTATTATCAGCTGAAAAAACAAATATTATAAGTACTGTTTTGACATTCATAAAAATAACTGTCATATGAATGGTCAGGCCACTCAAAATGCCAGTTTTTATAATTCGTTTGTCAGTCTCCATGGATCTAAATACTACCAAAAGAACACTTTAGGTCAAGTTTAGCATATTATCTAACAGAACAAGCATCTTTATCCTACTCTTATTATTCCTTAATGCTTTCTTTTCATGATATAAAAGGGAAATGGTAAAATGAATAGCCAGATTATTTAATGTCAAAGAAAATTGTGAAAGTAATGTTTTGGGCTGGTGTGAGAAGATGTAGGACACTTTTCTATCCAAGCAAAAATGCCCATTTTTTTATAATTTAATTCAGTAGCTGCTGTGCACATTTCCTTTTTATTTTGTTTATAATATCTTTATTTAAACATCTTGATTTTAAATATGAATATGATTAGGTTTCAGTCGTGTAAAGAACACCTCCTCTTCACTAGTGCAACATTCCCACCACCTATGTCCCAAATCTTCCCTCCCTCCCACCCCATCCCCACCTGTACTCTAGACAGGTTTTCCAGTTCCCTCATTCATTCACATGGTTATGGTAGTTCTCAGTGTAGTTATTTCTATAACTGCACTCACCACTCTTTGTGGTGAGCTTCGTGAAGTGAGCTGAAATTTCCAGCCCTCCTCTCATTGCCTCTGAGGACTGTTGCAAAAATGACTTTTATTTTTCTTAAAACCCACAGATGAGTGAGACTATTCTGTGTCTATCTCACTCCCTCTGACTTATTTCACTCAGCATGATAGATTCCATGTAAATCCATGTATAGTAAAATTTCATGACTTCATCTCTCCTGATGGCTGTATAATATTCCATTGGGTATATGTACCACAGTTTCTTTAGCCATTCGTCTGTTGAAGGGCATCTTGGTTGTTTCCAGAGCCTGGCTATTGTGAATAGTACTGCAATAAATATAGGTGTGAAAAAGGGGTTTTTGTATTTTATTCTTGTGTTCTTAGGGTATATCCCTAGGAGTGGAATAGCTGGGTCAAATGGGAGCTCAATTTCTAGTTTTTGGAGGAATCTCCATATCACTTTTCATAGAGGTTGGGCTAGACGGATTCCCACTAGCAGTGGATAAGAGTTCCTTTCTCTCCACATCCCCACCAGCACTGATTATTCTTGTTCTTTGTTATGTGTGCCAATCTCTGTGGTGTGAAATGGTTGTTTTGATTTGCATCTCTCTGATGATTAGTGACGAGGAGCATTTTTTCATGTGCCTTTTGGCCATTTGTAATTCTTCTTTGCAAAATGTCTGCACATTTCTACTCCCCATTTTTTGATGGGATTAGATGGTTGTTTTCTTATAAAGTTCTGTCAGTGCCCTGTATATTTTGGAGATTAGCCCCTTATCTGATGGGTATTGGGTGAATAGTTTCTCCCACTCAGTCAGTGACTCTTGTATCCTGGGCACTTTTTCTTTTGAGGTGCAGAAGCTTCTCAGCTTAATAGCTTAATGTATTCCCATCTGTTTATCTCTGCTTCCACTTGTTTGGAAAGTGCAATTTCCTCCTTGAGGATGCCTTTAGTCTCAATGTCATGAAGTGTTTTACCTACGTGTTGTTCAATACACCTTATGGCTCCTGCGCCCTTCTGACACACATTTACTTTTTCTTACTGAAAAACAACTGCTGTGTAGTCCACCTTTTACTGCTCAAAAGAATTTTTAAATTTTTTTCTTATATATTTTATTGTGATATTAAATCTGGCAAACTTACAAGTCAGTGAAAATACTAACCAAAAATAAATAAGGTGTGTCCCAAAAAGCAAAAAAGAAAAGAAAAGAAAATTGGGGTCCAGCAAGGTGGAGTTAGAGATAAGGTGTCTGCCTGGCCAGCGTTAGCTTAGGAGGGACCGTGGTTCGATCCCCTGGCATCCCATATGGTCCCCCAGGCCAGGAGAGACTTCTGAGCGCATAGCCAGGAGTAACCCCTGAGAGTTACTGGGTGTGCCCCCCCAAAAATAACGAAAATTGAAATAGTTGATATTATTTGTTGAACTATATAATCATGGTATATTGACATATATAATATTGTATATTATTAAAAATCTTCACAATTCTCATAATGAGCATTTAAATCAATTTAAGGAAGTTTTCTCTTAAAACAGATTAACTTCCATTTCAAGGTGTTGTTTTAGAACAGCATTTCTGAAAATAACTATCAGTAATTGTATCTAACCCTCAACTATTTAGATTCCAAGTCAGCCAAGAGTTACCTGGGTTGGAGAGATTACACAGCAGGTAGGGCACTTGCCTTGGACACACGACTGACACAACAGGTTTGATTCCCTAGCATTCCATGAGATCCCTAACTTTTTTTTTGTTTTTGTTTTTTGGGCCACAGGTAACTCCTAGCTTCATAGCTATGGCTCGGAGGACTATCTGGGACACTGGGAATTAAACAAAGGTTCGTCCTGGATTGACTGCATGCAAGGCAAACACTATACTGAGCTATGCTATTGCTCTGGCCCCAGATCCCTAAGTTTTGCCAGTTGTGATTATTGAGAGCAGAGCCAGGAGTAAGCCTTGAGCATCGTCAGGTGTGGCACAAGAACTAAAACAAATAAAACACCAACATGATACCTGCCAGACCAGTTTTCAATAAAATAACTTTTTAATATTGTTTTAAGTAAACAATTTGGGAATGGTAATCTATTTCGTATCAGGCTTACATTCAGGAATTGTATCAACACACTACTTTTATTTTCTTATTTCTTTCTTTCTTTTTTGGGGGTTTATAGATATATCAGGGCAAATTCTTCAGTTGGAAAATAAAGAGTAATCTGTCCTATAAAGAAAAATTTATAAGATAACTCTCGAGTAAAATTTTGAGAGAATTTATAAATAGAATAAAAAACTTAGGTATTTTTTCCTGTTCAATTCCACTAAAGTTTAACATTTTTGAAATAGTCTTCTTTCTCTTAAAAAGTGTAACTGAATCCCTCCTTTCCCAATATTTTCCTCTTCTATTTAAGGGATGGGAGAAAGCAAGCACTGAACTGTAACTGCCTATCTCAGCTGTGTTTAAAAGCCTCTATTGATTTTTTTTTCTATTTTCCCTCCCTCATAATAATTATTTATTTACATGATTTTCCCTATCCTGGACTTTTTCCTCCAGATAAAATTAAATCACACAGCTTTTTTTTTCTTTTTTTTTTGTTTTTTTTTTGTTTTTGGGTCACACCCGGCAGTGCTCAGGGGTTACTCCTGGCTCCATGCTCAGAAATGGCTCCTGGCAGGCACAGGGGACCATATGGGGCACTGGGATTCGAACCGATGACCTTTTGCATGAAAGGCAAACGCCTTACCTCCATGCTATCTCCCGGGCCCCTGCTTTTTTTGTTTTGTTTTGTTTTTGGTTTTTTTTTTTTTTTTTTTGGTTTTTGGGCCACACCCGGTGACGCTCAGGGGTTTCTCCTGGCTATTCGCTCAGAAGTCGCTCCTGGCAGGCACGGGGGACCATATGGGCAACCGGGGGATGGAACCGACGTCCGTCCTAGGTTAGCGCAGGCACCTTAGCTCCAGCGCCACTGCCCGGCCCCCAAAGCACACAGCTTTTAAGTTACTTTCCAGGCCAACTTTATAGGGCTGTTTCTCTTACTTTGTTGACATAAGTTTCTGGTCACAAAACGACAGGTTCCTGCTATAATATCCTTGACCATTTACCTTGTTTTGTTTTCCCCACTATCTATTCTTTTTAACACTTGGTATTTTTGCACTTATTTAGGATTTAATTTTTTTCATTGTCTTTGATTTTTTTCAACTTTTCTTTGAATTTTCTATTTCTTCTTTCTTCAAAATTGGGAAGTCAAAGGAGCTTTATGATCTATTTGCATTATAATCATGTTGTCCTGAGTACTGCCAGGATTGTGACCCCTGCACACAAAGTCAAGGATAATCCCTAGGCATTGCCAGGCATGGCACCAACTTCTTCCCAAAATTAGAAATTTAAAACTAATTATAGTCTAACTATTGATATACTTACTGCTGCTATATTGGTCTGATAGAATGATTTAAGTATGTAGGTATGAACTGAATTAACAAGCAACTCTGGATATTATATATTTTGTGCCAAGATATAGCTATATTATATATATGTACATATATATCTACATATATATATATCTTCTGTGATCTAATAGATTATTTGCAAGGTTAATTCTCTCACACAATGCTTTCTTACTTGTTATAGTTCATTTTTTTTCTTTAACCACCGTGATAAAAAGATTGAAAGCTTTTTCTTGATTATACATGCAAATTTTGTTTTTATTATAGAAAAGAAGAAATAATGTACTTGAGAACAATTAAATCGAGATTTAATTTTAAATTATTTTAAATTATCCTAATAATGTAAATATTTAATTAAATATTTAAATAATTTAATTATTTTAAATTATCCTAATAACCGGACATGGCAATCTCTCCTGTGCCTAGCAAAATTATTTTTAAGACCTTGTAAGGACAAATAGAATAGCAGGAATAACTAAAAAAGGACTTGCATGTAGGGAAAAACATTGTATTGTCCATAGATCATAAATGATACAGGTGTAGCTTTAGGTAGAACTGGAAATGTGAAATATTATTTTGTTTGTATTTGTGTGTATGTGATTCCTGTTTTATCAGCAATCACAAGGAAGCATTAAATATGCATTCCCTACCACACTCTAATAATGATAATTAAAAAACTTCCCCCTACTCCTTGGAATATAATATATTGTATAATGTGTAATATGATGTATGCACACTCTCATACACTACTTAATGTCTAATCTTAATTTAATCAAGAAGGATGTCATCAGGCTATCTAACACATGCCTGTGTTTTCTGACTTGAAAATTGGCCTTTCCCAGGAAGTAGACTATGGAGTCATTATTTTTCAGCTATAAATAAGTATGAATATGCATTAAATTTTGTCTTCTATCAATGACAACTATATGAATCCATTAACCAATAGCAGGAAGTATTTGGTGTGATGTATCTTTATTTATGCATTTGTGTTTCTGCATATTGTTACATTAGAAATGGGTAACCTTCTCTAAATTCATATTACTGTTGTCCTTGGCATCATGTCCTTGAACAAGGACCAGGCTTTCTTGTCGGAGTCCATTTTGTAAAACAGCTTCACCCCCTTGTTTCCAGGCATTGCTACTCTCAAGGTTTTCCTGAAGAAGGAAAAAAACACAGTTAATGAGAGTCTCAAATATTACAAACAAATTGAAGGTATCTTGCAAACTTCATCTCAAAATAAAAGTGTATAACTACTAAACTAAAGATGATTTTGATCCACTACTTTATTTTTGTTATTTTTTGGGGGTGGCTATGCTTGTCTTGCTTATAGGATTTATTCCTGTCTCTTTGCTCAGGGATCAAACCTGGGTTTGTCTCTTGCAACGCAAATGCCCTAGTCTCTGTACTCTGGCCCAACACTTTGTAAATATTTAATACCTCGAGTTATATAGGCATTTCTCTATTTTAGTGTTATCTATTTTTAATTCCATGTACATTGATGCTCAGGGATCACTCCTGGTAGAGCTTTGGGACCATAGGGGATGCCTATAATTGAATGTAAGCCAGCCACATTCAAAACAAATACCGTATCTGCTGTGCTTTAGTTCTAGCCCTCCTGTAGTTATTACTAATGATAATCAAAATCAGTGTGCATTAACAAATATCTTGTCTGAAGACATTTGTATCTCTCTAATTTAGTAAGTGCTCTAGTACTCTACTTATTTCCTGAAAATATACAAATAAATATCTCAGGTAGCTAGCTGTGCCTTCCTTTCTGCCTGTGATCAGCAGAAGAGCTTTTCTTTTCTTTTTTGTTTTTGTTTTTTTTTGTTTTTGTTTATTTTTTGGGTCACACCCAGCAGTGCTCAGGGGTTACTCCTGGCTCCATGCTCAGAAATTGCTCCTGGCAGGCACTGGGGACCATATGGGGCACCAGAATTCGAACCGATGACCTTTTGCATGAAAGGCAAGTGCCTTAACTCCATGCTATCTCCCGGGCCCCTTTTTCTTTTTTTTTTCAGGGGTTGTTTTCCAAAAATAATATTTTATAATCTATTAAAAGAATACTTGGATAATGGGAGGGGTATATAGACCACAGAGACTGTAATGCCCCTCATAAAAGACATTGATTGACAGAGAGGGAGTGGAAATAAAAAGAGAAAAGAGAATGAGAAAGGGGGATGGGCGGGCATGACGAAGGAAGGGGAGAAAAGGAAGAAAAGCAAAGAGGAAGGGAAAAGAAAAAGAGATAAGGGGAAGGCTATAGAGGGGAGAGAAAAAAGCAGAAGATCTTGATCATATTAGGAGCACCTGTTTGTGGTCTTCCCTGAGGGAGAAAATATGGGGTTATGTAGTGATATACTAAATTTTTCTCTTCAACTCATTTAAGAATAGATGCTGCTCATATCAATAGAATTTATCATTTATTCCAAACTGTTACCCCAAGAATTGGCTAATGACCACTATAAAGTTGACTATTTGTTTAATACCTTAAGGCAGTGAGTTCATACTTGGAATGCATAAAGCTGCAATGGTAGAATGTGTTCCTCTACCCAAAGCAATGCCAAGTCTGAGAAGTGCTGCACCACTTTCAGGCACCAAACACCAAAACCATTAGGACCACACCTCTACTAATCACCACTAGGAGTAAAGCCAAGGCTCACAATATGCTTTGGAACCCTCTCCGCCTCAGATAATCATACACACACAAACACTACCCATGAGTCATTCATCTAAATTATATATTGCTCAACTATTATTCACCAAAATAGACTATTCATCTAGGTACAATGTCTACTAAGAATAATAGGGTGAGCCGTGATGCAAGTACTTGATTCTCAAACTACTATTTGCAATTTTGATAATCAAGACTGATTATAAGGCCCTTCTCTGGCACTGTTGTCCAAATTCAAACTCTTTTCACAAAATTTGTTTTATCCTAATCATGACATTTTATTCAAAGATCTTTGTTAAATAATGTAAACTAAGATTCCCATAGTCCTAACATTCCCATTCCAAGATTCTGTCAAGATGATGCTGTCCTCCTTGCAAAAACTAATAAATTGCATGTAGGCTTATTACTGTGTTTGGGAGAAGGAAAAAATGGACCTATAAGATTAGTGATGATTCCCTCTCTAGCAATAGTTTAAGAAGAAAATACCTGAAACTAAAATAATAATTAGTCTGATGGATTAGATATAGGTAAATCCAGAAAATACTTGTTTTCTAAGGTCCTGCAGGTGCCAAATACCACTTAACTCTGACTTACCATTTGTCTCTATCCAAAGCATTGCTCAGAAAACATTATTATAATTCCAAATTTTCTTTCACATTTCTCAGAAAACTTTAGTGGGAATATCAGTCATACAAAAGACATTCATCTTTTTTTTTTTTTGGAGGGTGATAGTTCTTGACTTCTGTTGTGTACTCAGAGTCAATAAATCTAATCTAATCTTTCTCTGGCTATCTTTGTCTCAAGAGAGATTAATAGTACTTTAAAAAATGTTTCAAGTTATGGCTCAAACACGCTTTTCAGTGAAATAAGGAGATTAAGGGACAGATATCTTCTTATGTGCATTCAGCTGCTTCTCCAATAAGAAATTTTCCAATAAATCTTACTTGCATAGAAAAAGAAATGTTCATGTCCTGGTTTTTGCATTATCTCTCACTTATCAGATAAAATCTCTATTGATTTGAGGGTCTAATAAAAAATTATGGGTAGAGCCACACCTTAAAGGAATGATGTTCAATCCTTCAAATTGAAGGATGACTCCAGAGGTACTTTGTTTTGGTTTGTTATCTCTGGAAGCAGAGATCTTCAGTGTACTTCTCCTAAGTAAATTTGAAGACTACAGATAAAAAAGTAAAAGTGTGAATTTCATCAAGATCCAAAAAGTTATGAGCACCACAAATATGGGCAAATCACATATGGGACAGTCTCAACCATAGAAACTTCACACAAAAATATAAGGATAGAGAAATTGGGGATGTTCAGACATTTAACAATTTATCCATGTAAAATAAAACATGGAATTGGGATTAATCTAGAAATGAATGAAGGACAGTCTCAAATGTCCTTTTTTTTTATCAAAAAACCTTGTTTTCATCAAGGTTTCATTTTCCCTCACTATTTTTTCAATTTTATTGATATTCACATCTATATTAGAAATTAACCTTTCTTGAGGTTAAATGGAATTTTTTTATAAATTGAACATTTGCAATGCTAGTAATTTGAACCAATGATTGAAGGCAAAGGTCATCATAATATTTTATATATTTAAAACTCATTTGCTGGCATGTGGGATCATTGGTGATGGAAACTGACACTTGTGATGGATTGGTGTTCAAACATTATATATCTAATACTCAATTCTTTTTTTTTTTTTTTTTTGGTTTTTGGGTCACACCCGGCAGTGCTCAGGGGTTACTCCTGGCTCCATGCTCAGAAATTGCTCCTGGCAGGCACGGGGGACCATATGGGGCACCGGGATTCGAACCCATGACCTTTTGCATGAAAGGCAAACACCTTACATGCTATCTCCCGGGCCCCTAATACTCAATTTTAATATATTTGTAAACTACAGTGTTTTAAGTAAAAAGTTAAAAAATAACTGAGCTCTCTGTGTCAATCTGATCAGTCGACTCTCAATAAAAAATTTTGCTCTGCCTTAAAAAGTAAATCATATGCTAAGGTAAAACATTCACTGTCTCTTCTTCCCACATACACTATTTCAATGTTTGGTTCAAATGCACAGAAAGGAATCCCTTTGAACCAATGAATAATTCCCAGAGTCAAAACATCATCTCACCTGCTCTGTTTTACAGTCATGCTGAACTCCACACCAGCACAGTCTTTTATACTTTCTAGACCAGAAGCAAAATACATTGCCAACTGGTCTAATTAGCAGTGGTTTAACGTCCTTACCACTTTGGGGACCTAAAAAAGAGAGGGGACAGGTGTATTAGGTGCATAAACAGTTCCAGGGTTTTCCTTAGGTACTTAGACACTGCTGACTTGAGAAGTGGTTTGCATCATTCTATAAAGTTATGAATAGTTAAAGAAACCAATCTCTATTCAGAAAGTATGGTTGTTAGTTTTTAAGAGTCCAAAGCTGTCAGGTTGAGCAATCTCACAGCTATGGAACAAAAGACATATAATATTTAACATTAAGTATTTTTTAAAATATCTACTAGCATCTTTATAGGCCAACAGATTGGGTAGCCAGAATCATTTGTTTCTTTATGAACGCTGTCAAATGTTTATCAAAATCAAACATATGAAAGTTTATCAAAGGCAATATTTGAAATATGACAAGTGTTATTTTCTTCACAGTTCCTTCCTTTTACCTCATCATTTTCAATCCCTTCTCAATCCCTCAAATTACTCAGTTTTTCTACATTTCCTCCTCTATAATTCAAATTAACATGGTCACTTCATTTAAATCTTGCTGTGAAACAAATCAAGAATCCAGACTTTAATGTCTGACAATGTACCAGAACTTTTACAAAAATTATCTTGATGGTAATTATAAAATATTCATTATCATGTGGTGGCAGACATTAATCTTATATCCAGTTTAGCCTAAAATATTCCTGAAATTAATATTAAATGAGTGGTGACTTTGGGAATTGACCAAATCTTGCTATTTACCAGGCAGTTCATATGTTTACAACTGTTTTCTCAAATTATTTCTAAATATAAAAAAGTGAATTATAAAATTCCAACTTAAATTTAAAGCAAACTATTCACTAAGGAAAATCTCTTTATCAAAGGTATAAAATCTAATAGAATACTACTATTTATAAGAATATATAACATAACATTCAATTCTTATAGATTAGATATGCTTTACATAGATTATCTTTGAACCAAAGAAGTATATATTAAACTCATATCATAGATGAGATGAAATATATAAACAAATAACTATATAAACTAGTATATTGACAATAAACATGTTTTTGAGCAACTGATGCAAAAAATGATAGGAAATAAACTGTCCTCAAGGTGTTAATCAACACAGAGAATATTACTATTGTACATGTATGAGTAACATGAAGAGTATACCTTTGAAGTGGTAGGTTATTTGTAAGAAGCATAATTAAAATAATCACTTGGGAGAGAGTATGGTAGGTAATATGCTTACTTTGCATTCTAGAGGGTCCTCCTAGCACTGCCAAGTGTAATTCCTGTGTACAGAACTAGGAGTAAATCGTGAGTATTGCCAGGTATGGCCCCCAAACAAAAACAAAGCCAAAATTCCCTCCAAGATCAGCAATACCATAAAAAGCAAAAAATGTTATAAGGAGAACAAAGAGAATAGGCCCATAAAACAATTAGGGCTTTCCTACCCTACTGACCAAATTTTACAAATATTAAACATTATAGGATTTTTTAACTGTGTCAATACCAACTATACAATACTAAAATTTTACTAGGGATTTATAAATCTCTTTAATTTACAAACTAAAATTGTAACTTTAAAGACTTATTTGAAAAAGAGCCACCATGGGGCAAGAACATCTGGAGCCAAAGAGTTTCTTTCAAAAACTTGATAGAATGTCATAATTGTATCTAATGAACTCTGATTAAAGGGTATTTCATCCTTCAAGTATCCTGTGATTTAAAGGATATTTAAACGATAATTTGGCATATCTGCACACAAGCAAAACATAGGCTTTTTTCATATTCAAGTTGGTGAAAAATTTTCAATCCAAACGTCACATAAATGCTATTGCATCACAAATTTTTTGAAACAAATAGTTGTTAAATCTATGAAGCTATTTAAACTCACAAGTTTCTATCTTAGTGTGCAAGTATTTAGGGAGCACACATTTTCTGGTTTGGTAATAGGCAGCTAAAAATTTTACTGTAATCTAACTGATAAGCCCATAAGTATCCCACTATCAAAAATACTGCCACCATCATTGGGACACCAAATCAAATCTCAATACATTAATAAAGCATCATTATATAAGGCTATTTACAAACATTATATTTGATGAGAGTTTTTACTGAACAGTTGTTGAAATTTATTATACAAAATTGTACACTCTGTTCCTTATACTAATATGGGCTTACATTCACGTTATCATAGAAAAATTCTAGTATACAACTAGCAGAAATGTTACCTGTTACCATTTAGCATAAAGAGGAATCTTTACTTTCCATTGTATACCCTCCAGGTACAATGGAATAGAAGAATGTATTTATAATTCAACAAAAAAAAACATATTCTCAATAACTAAATTACTAAGATCACAGTAGGCCTACTCTATATTGTGTTTCTTCTTTGAGCGTTCTTGGATGTTTGCATTTAAAGGACATTTAACCATCATAGGGATAAAGATTCAAGTATATAAAGTAAGTATCAATACTAAAAAAGGCATAAAATAAAATGGCTCATTCTAAATATCAATACTAAAAAGAACTTATAGGAGTGTCCTCCAAAACAAACCAAACTAGTACTCTCTTCAAAACAAACCCCGTGAGATAATAAAATGTTATTAGGAAAGACCAATCTTTTACTGGATTGAAGTAATTACCTGTAGTACTTCTTTACTGAGGGTTGTTAGAATAAAATAGTCCTCAGCTTTTCTTGACTGGTCTCATGGTTAAAGCAAATAATTTTGCTTTATAATATATGGTATATATTTTAAATTATATAATATGAGATCTGTATTTAATTATAATATGATTAGCAGAAATACAACAGAAAAATCTTTCTATTTGAAGACAGTAGACATATATCTCTGAGAAGGACATTGAGGATTGACATCAAAAGCAATTACCTAGGTCGCCAACATACAACTTTTCCCATGTATTTTCTAGCTGTAAAAAGAGGTATTTATATAACCAACCTGTTATGAAGCTGATGATTATTCCAGCACCAATGCATCCTAGACATCCCACTGCACTATAGTACAGGTAGGAGAGTGAATACCAGATATCAGCAATCACAGGCCTGTTAGAACAATAACACATGTTATCATATCCACCAACTGAGTTCTGAGTATAATGATCCACAGTTATTGAAAAGTCTAATAAAATAATTTTAGGACAGTGAATCTCTTAATATTCTCAACTCATACCTTTATGCCTTTTGATTATCTTTTAA
>PVKC010016303.1:0-20896 GCA_004027635.1 Crocidura indochinensis
ATTAACCACACCAAAACAAAGAAATTGGCAAATAGTAGATAGATAAATACAGAAAAAATTGTTTTGTGCTTTTTGCTATTTTTTCCCCTCCTGCATAGGCACAGTAAATATTGGGGTCATTCGAAAAGGAATTTCCTTGGCCTACAAGATATAGGGTTTCTCCACCCTTGGAGTATATTGTCATGGGATCAACTATAGATTCCGTACAAGTTCATTTACTCTCCCCTTGGTGATGTTTGGAAGACTTCTGTTCCACCTGTATACCCAAGACTTTTTAAATATTATAGCAATGAATTAAAATTTGTTTAGGATAAGAGCTATATTTCACTTATAGCTACCAATAATCAGCTTTAGTCTAGCAGTTTCTTATGTAATATTTTGTTCAAGATCATTTCATTATAATGTTGATGACGAAAAACTGTTGATTATAGTGATCAGTGTCCACAATTTGAGGACATAGTTTCACTGTATGTACTTTCATTTAAAGTCAGTTTCTCAGAATCCAGTGATGGCATTGTAAAGACTGTAGAATACAGGTAGTGTTTTACCAGTTGTTAAATTAGAAATAAAAAAATGGATAAACTCAAAGAAGCTCAGCTTGTTCTACTTTATCTTTGATTGAAAAGCTCCTCATTATATTTACCTTTGCCTTGCCTGTCTTCTGTGGGTGTGGGTGTTCTAAATCAGCCTTTGAAGAAGGGCTTATGTGTCAAGGGTTCTTGGAAGAGACTTCCACTCCTTGGTTAATGGCATCCATATAAGCATATACTAAATCAATATAATGGCATCCATATAACCCTCTGGAAGGCTACTCCTGTTAGTCTTTAGCCACATAGGTTGCCTCTACTCACACAGGTCACTCTGAAAGTACCACCGAGTATGCCCTAACACACACAAATGTGTGTATCAAATATATGTGTAGTATATGATATATTCAATATATAAAATGTGTGATAAAAATGATTGTAAGTGTAACAGATCATATTTTTTCTCTGTCTTTTTGTTTGCAGTGCCAGGGAACAAAATCAAGAGTTCACATGTGAAGTATGCATCCTACCACTGAACCATATCCCTGGCCACAAATATTTTAATTCATTTTAAGAATTAAATTTTTTCCAAGTAAAGTAATATTTAAATAATGAGTGAGAAAAAACTTTTACTAACATTAGCAGATGCTATAAACAAATGAAAATTATTTTGGCATGAATATTTGGAACTCTTTCCATCATTGGGTGATTTTATTCTCTGAGATGATATATGTAATACCTTTTCTTTTAAAAGATCTAATATTTGCACACTTTAAGAACTTGGAAACAATTTCTAACCTATTTAACTTTTTTCCAAAGTAAGCTTTAGTGAGTCTTGAAGCCATTTGTTAAAAATACAATTTTTGATTAGTTTACAAGAAATGACATTAAGGAAGATGGAAACTGACTGTCTGACTAGATGAATTTCAATAAAAACCTTTGCGTAATTGCTGGATGGTATTTTTTAAATGAGCATCTTGATTTAGTAAGCACAGCCAGCATTGCATTTCTATTATTTGGATCTCTGTGTCATCCTAAAGATTCTTTTTTTTTAGCACTGACAGCTATTAAAACTAAGTATCTTTAAATAAACTTACAACCATAATTTTGAATTCATTGGTCCATTACAAAGTATTAAACCAACATTAAAACATATTTAAAGACTTGTTTATCATTTGGCTGTGACTGTAGTGTTGGCTCAAATCCCAACACCTCATATGGTAATCCAAGCACCGCTAGGCCTGGCCCCTGAGCACAGATCTAAGAATGGCCCCGGGAGCCCACCACAAAAATAATTTCCTCCTGAAAAAGTAAAACTTAACACACTTAAGCACCTGACCTTCATGCCCTTCATGAAGACCTGGCTTCAGTTCCCAGGACTGCAATTTAAATAAATTTCTTTCTTCAACAAATGTAAAACTAAAGGAAAAAAAAAAGAAAAAGAAAAAAAGAAACTCAGACCACTTTCTAATGATATACACAAAGACAAATCAGAATGGATTAAAGATATCATTATTATATTAGAACCCATTAGGCACATAGAATCCATTACACACATATTGGCAGAACTCTCCAAGATATTGAAACTAGAGGCATCTTTAAGGATGAAACATCATGATCAACCAAATGTAAGCAATAATAATCAAATGGGATTACATTAAATAAAGAAGTTTCTGCACCTCAAAAGAAATGATGACCAGAGTACAGAGACAGCTTGCAAACTGAGAAAAACGTTTTGGCCACTAACAAATGGTTAATACTTAAAATATATAAAGCACTGGTAGAAACCTACAAGAAAAAATATAACCCTGTCAAAAAATTAGCAAAAATGTCTTCAAAAAAATAAAAATGACCAAAGGACATATCAAAAAAGTCTTATATCATTAATAAATTAGAGAAATGCAAATTAAAACAACATTTATAAATTAGAGAAATACAAATCACAACAACAATGAGATACCACCCCATACCAGTGAGACTGTCACTCATCACAAAAACAACAATGGACTCTCATTTTAATTGGTAGAAATGTTGACAATTTTGGGAAGTTAATATGATCATTATGAAAACAGTAGCAAGTGAGCTTCCAAATAACCTCACTCCTAAGAATTTATCTCAAATGTCCAAAAGCACAATTCAGAAAAATGCATCAGCACTCCTGTGTTCATTGCAGCAGAGGGAGAGAGACAAACACAGAATGATCCCTCTTACATGTGAGGTATAAAGAAATTTCAAAGGAAATAACAAAACCTATTGTCAATAGGAAGTTCATACTGGATTAGAGGTGAGGGAAGGGAACATTAGAACAATAGTGGAGTGATAAAGCATTTGCTCTGTTGCAGGTGGAAAATTGAGAACATTAGTGGAGGAGAAATAAAGAACATTAATCGAGGGAAGTGTACATTGATGGAGATTGGTATTGGAACATTATCTGCCTAAAACGTAATAATGAATACTTATGAAACTCTGTATTCAGTGTGACTAACATTCTTTTGATATTTTTTAAAATTTTAAATAATTTTTTCTAAAACCAATGATAATGTTTGAATGAAAAAAATCATATTTGTCTCTAACAAATAAAAGTAGTTTTAAAAAGCTGGAGAGAGGGGCCAGAGAGACAGCATGGATGTAAGGCGTTTGCCTTTCATGCAGAAGGTCATTTGTTCGAATCCCAGCATCCCATATGGTCCCCCGAGCCTGCCAGGAGTAACCCCTGAGCGCTGCCGGGTGTGATCCAAACACCAAAAAAAAAAAAAAAGCTGGAGAGATAGCTTGACAAACTGGAGTACATACTTTGCATACAAGAAGCCTGGATTCAAGTCCCAACACCATAGCAAAGATCTGACCCAGAAACATCAAGTATGCCCTGAGCATTGATCTGAGTGTATAACAAAAACAAAACAAGTAGTTTTGATTAAAAAAATTACATAATATGCCTTAATCAATTATTTTCTCTATATAGTACTTCATTTTTATTTTCATATTTAGTCCCTTTTGACCTATTGATAAATAAAATATATAGACATTTAAAATATAACAAAAATTATATTAATTTATTAACTTATATGTGTTTTACTTTACGTATAGCATTAGCACAGAAAGAAATACAGATGCTTTATAAATAAATTATGGCAATACAGGGTCAAAACAGCAAGTTATCACAGTAGCAAAATCTGCAATAACCTAAGGACTCAAAGAGATATATATATATAAATAAAGGTGATATGCTATGTACATGCAATAAAATATAGCCCAAATTTATAAAATCCTGCCAATTGCTGCAATACAGTTGAACCTAGAGAGTATGATTTTAATGGTATAAGTCAGATGGAGAAAGATAAACCACATATGTTCCTGATCTTATATAAAAGGTAAAAATCCAAAATAGGGCCATAGATAAATGGTACAGGTATTGGCTTTTGCCTTACATGTGATTGACTCTGATTCAATTCTGTGCACCACTTAGAATCTGAAAAGCACCACCCAAAGTAACCACTGAGCACAGGAGTAAGTCCTGAGTGTCACCAGGTTTGGTTAAAAAAAATTCTAATTAAAAAACAAAACAGGGGCCCAGGAGATAGCATGGAGGTAAGGCGTTTGCCTTTCATGCAAAAGGTCATCAGTTCGAATCCCGGTGCCCCATATGGTCCCCCGTGCCTGCCAGGAGCAATTTCTGAGCATGGAGCCAGGAGTAACCTCTGAGCACTGCCGGGTGTGACCCAAAAAACAAACAAAAAAAAAAAAAAAAAACAGGGGCCAGAGCGGTGGCACAAGTGGTAGGGCATTTGCCTTGCACACACTAATCTAGGACAGACCACAGTTCAACCCCCTGACGTCCCACATGCCCCACCAAGCCAGGAGCGATTTCTGAGCACATAGCCAGAAGTAACCCCTGAGCATCACCAAAAACCAAAACAAATAAATTATCTAAATAAATCAAACCCAAGCTTTCAGAATATAACACTAAGTGATTATCAGGGGAAAGGAAAAAGATGGGCCATTTAGGCAAAAAGAATCAATAATATGATGGATAGCACACTTAATATACAAGCACTGATCTATGTTGACACACACCTGAAATTTATAAAATGTTTATAATTATTTACCATTATAATTATTTGTTAGTTATTTATATTATTTATGTTCATTTATGTGTATAATTATCTATAATAATGTTTAAAAATAAGAAAATGAAATGAGCAAAATTTGAATGTTTTTTACATAGGATAATGGTTTACATGTGTATAACTACTTCACCAATAGATTGAAGGAACAGGGTTGCCAACAAAAATGACAGAATTCTGTATCCCAGTTAACATTTTGCCTTTGCTGCTCCAAAACTATGTGTTGAGTGGAGGGACAAAAGAGAAACAGAAGACTGGAAAGGGTGAACACAGTTTTTGGGGGTTACTCCTGGCTCTATGCTCAGAAATTGCCCCTGGCCAGCTTAGGGGACCATATGGGATGCCTGGATTTGAACCGCCATCTTTAAATGAAAGGCAAACGCCTTACCTCCATGCTATACCTCCGGCCCCAGGGTGAGCACAGTTTTAGGGAGGCTGGAAAAATACAGCTCTCTCCTTGGGATCCTGCTTGCCAAGAAGCTAAAGGCTCAACTCATAGATTTCACATTTTTAGTGACCTTGATCTTTTTTCTTCCTTAAAATAATTATATCTGTAATTTCAGTTATTTCTATGTCAATAGAGTTTTTGTCACTTTTGTATTCTATCCTCTAATAAATCTAAAATTTCTCTTAAATAGCTTACTTTTTTTTTAGCAAATCTTAGCCTAATAATTGTCTAAAATCACAGGATGGGTTGCAATATTGTTTTTATTTTCTACTCCATTATAAAAAAATATGTAACTAACAAAACATAACATGTTTAATCTTCTAGTTAGCAGAAGTATCTGCACCATTCTTTGGAAAACAGAGAGCCAGATGGCATTTTTAAGGTCCATCCACCTCTGTGTGCCATGGTTGTATGATTCTTTGCATGATTTGTCTTCCCCCTCCCTAAAAACTCTCCAAGTCTGGTGGCCGACTCAGATTGAGACTTTCACCTTATATCCTCAACTCCAGAAACACTTCCTGCTTTCCATCTGGAGTGTGACCTCAAACAAGATTTGGGGGGATAAAAGTGGGATCATTTTCAATTCAACAAGCTCTTTCATTTCAACAAACATTTCAGACAACAAGCTCTGCCATAGTGCAAACCATTCCAACCCACAGCTATATGATATTCTATCCATGAAACTGTTAGCTTTTTCTTTAACTGCAAACTTTGAGTGCAAAGCTTATTTTTTCACCCACACACTAAAGCTACAATCATTATAGATTGCAGGATTTGTATGGGAAGTCATGGGGAGATGGAGCCCCATGCTAAGAATAAAAAGACTGCTTTCTGGGTCAAGCTCACCAGTGTCATCTGGGCAAGTTAACAAAAGCATCTAGAGCATGGTACTATGATTGGCCCCTTCCATGCCATGCCAGAAGGATGGAGACAAATGTAACCATTCTTTCATGTATTCATACAGCTACTACATCACACAAAAGACATTGGGTGGCCTGCCCTGCCCTGGCACTGTGCTGAGCATGGAGACTGTTACAAATCAACAAACAAAACACTGCCATGATGGAATTTCCATCCCCCTGGGGAGAGAAAAACAATGAAGATAATGCATCATAAACCAGTATAGGATGCTAGGGGGTAGAAAAAAAATAAAAGAACACCAGAGAGTCGGGGCCTGGGAGATAGCATGGAGGTAAGGTGTTTGCCTTTCATGCAAAAGGTCATCGGTTCGAATCCTGGTGCCCCATATGGTCCCCCCTGCCTGCCAGGAGCAATTTCTGAACATGGAGCCAGGAGTAACCCCTGAGCACTGCCAGGCGTGACCCAAAAACTAAAAAAAAAAAAAAAGAACAACACCAGAGAGGCAGGAGTGACACACAGCTAGTAGGGCATTTACCTTGCATATAGCTGACCCAAGTTTGATTCCTGGCATTCCATACGGTCCTCCAAGGAGTGATTTTTGAGTATAGAGCCAGGAGTAACTCAGAGCACTGCCAAGTGTGACCCCACTCCTGTAGAAAAAAGGAAAAGCCAGAGAGTCATGTGTGGAATATTAAAAAATAGTATGGAAATAATATAGAGAAAATTGGAGATGAGGTCCAGGAAGACTAGGCCATGGTAGGAGGCTTGCCACAAATAATAGGACAGTGTAGTTAGGGAAGAAAAGAGACCAAAGCATTATGACAATGATAGTTGGAAATGATCACTGTGGACAAAAACTGGGTGCTGAAAGGAGATAAAGAGATATGCATCATACCACTTTAGCATCATATTGCAAACCACAATGCCTAAGAGGACAAAAGTAAAAGAAAGAGAGAGAGTGAGAGAGAGAATGCCTGCCATAAAAACAAGCAGGGAGTTGGAGGAGAAGAACAAGAGGAAAACTGGGAACATTAGTGGCAGAAAATATGTTCTAATAAAGGGTGTTGTGCACTAAATGACTGAAACTCAATCATGAACAACTTTATAATTATGAAAAAACAATTATGAACAACCTTGTAAACAAAGTAATTTTTTTTGGTTTTTGGACCATACTGGGTGGTGCTCAGGGGTTATTCCTGGCTCTGTGCTCAGAAATCACCTCTGACAAGCATGTGGGATGCCAGAATTCGAACCACGGTTGGTCCTGGGTCAGCAACTTGCAAGGTAAACGCCTTATTACCATGCTATCTCTCAATCCCCAAAGTAATTTTTAAAAATAAAATAATAATACTAATAAAAATAAGAGTGCCAGAGAGACAAGGACTAGGAGCTATTCTTCCCAGGATAGTAGTTCCCTTCTGCCATGCTCCCAATCAGTTCCCCTACCTCACCTTTTATCCTCACCTTCGGCCTCAGTTCCTAATCTCTTCTCCATGACAGTTTCTGTTATTCAAGTTAGCATCATGAATGACCCACCAGTCTCTAGACTCAGAGAGTGCGAGATTTCCCAGCTGGCCCCTGTCAGACAAACACTGATCCTGACCCTGGATTAATCAGAGACAGAACAAGCTCAAGTTCATCCACACTGAAGTAGAAGTTCATGCAGCTTTAGTTGTAGGACCTTGAGGAAGTCATTTCACTTTTCTAGTATATCAGTTCTACTTTTTAGGAAATAGAGAAAACGGTGGGTTTTTTTCTAAAGACACATTTAGTCATTTAAATTCTAAAGAAGTATCTTGAATTTTCTGAAGCATAATTATATTAATAATAATGCAAAAAAAATTAGTGAAGTATATTGTGCCCAATACGGTAATGACACCCCTAAATGACTTTAATTCCCTAATGGAACTAAAAATAAAATGGAGATGAGAAGAATGGCTTTTAGTCCCTGTCTCTCTGGCACTCTTATTTTTCTCCACTCCCTAGCATCCCATGCTGTTTGATGATGTATTATCTTTATTGTCTCACTCTTCCCAGTGGGATGGAAGTTCTACCATAGTAATGTTTTATGTGTTGGTTTCTACAATAGTCCTCACATGAAGATATTACTACTGTAGCTATTGTCAGTATTGTCACTATATTCAAAATATTAACAAGTATATAAATCATTAACATTGCGTGCCTGTGATCTACCAGGCACTGTTCTAGATATTCTAAGCATGCCTATATTTCTGTAAGAAATAGCAGAGACCTCCAGTTATTTTTTGTTCCTTTCTATAAACAGCTTCCACCAGACTCTTCTAGCACCTTTCTGACTCCACCTTGCCTCCTACCTGTCCATAAAAAGGTAATGCCTCTGGGCAAGAGGTTACGTACTGGAGATTGATACCTGGCCCACAGATATGGCCCACACAAAGTTGACTTAACCATTATCTTTTCAAAGTGAATAAATAGCAACCAACTCGTTTCACACTAGAAAACTCAATACTAAATGTCTGGATTTCTTCCAAATAGCTGCGCCCACTGTAGACCCACATTTCAATCAGGCATTGACTAGCACTGAGCTCCATGAGACAAGGCATAATCACTCATTTTCCTCAGACCTTACCAGTTTTTGTTGCATCCTGATCATTGGAAATACTTGTCTGATCCCTGACCACCATTCCAGACCTGGAAAACAATGTTAAAGTATTTCAAGACCTAGCAAATAAGGTATGTACTGAAACATTCTTAGTCAAGAAAACTATAGTGAATGTATATTAAATTTAAGTAACAACCAGAAATGAAATTCAAAATAATTACCCATCATAGGACACTACTACCCCAAAATATAAAGTCCTATGAAATATTAGTTTCTTTTAATTAGCTAATGTTTAAAGGGATCAACCAGATATATTTATTCTGTTGTTTTGGTTGCAAGAATGGCAGGGGGCTGGGCAGGGGATAAGAGAGAGGTTAAAGCAGACAGACGGAGAAAACCTTGCAACTGTGGAGCCATGTCGAATTTGGGAATATATGTGAGACCCACCAACAAATGTGCCTGTGTCTTTTGCAAGACTTCAGACATTCCAGGCCACCAGGCTGATCAAACCAATTTAACGGGGCTAGGGGTGAGGGTGAGCTCAGATTTGCTCAATGTTGGGCTGTGTCTGAGCTTGCAAAGTAATGCATTTCTCACTGACTGGTCAATACCACCCCAGAGAGGAAGACTTAAAAAACAAAAGCAAACTGAAAAGTGTATATATATCCCTTGTGTGAAAACAGCCTGCAGTTTGCTGGTCTGTTGTTGTAACAAGTGACCATCTGGAATCTACTCTCCCAAGACCCAATGTCCCTCAGAAAACCATTCTTGGATCTGATCATTTTTCATATTGTTTCAGGCATATACAGCAGATAAACTGAACTTTCTCCATACCCAAAATTAGACTCGCAGGCAGGCAGATAGATGACATGTTCTGAGTGCGCCTCTAAAAGTCTGAATAAGAGAAGTGAATCATTGGCCACTGTCTGTATGACTCTGGGAACAAAGCTCAAGAATTGCAAGGTCTGAGACCAGCCCTCAGCTAAATCCCTAGGACCACATACATGGTCCTTTGCTCCACAGAACATAAATAGCACTGCATCTTGGGAACTGAACCTGTGCCATCAGACTATAATATATTGGTCAAGTATCCAAGTATCAATGAACATGGTCTCTGAGTTCTAGGAACTACCTGGAGTCCTCTCTCTCTCCCCAGCCAAGAAAATAACAAACTGGGACTGCATTTTTCTCTCTCCACAATGGTGACAACACACTACCCACCACACAGTCATTGCATGGATTACCTCATGAGACACCTCATTGTTTTATTCTTGTTGTCTTCATCCAAAGTGAAATCTTGAGTATATGATACTTTCCTTGTCTGCCACCTCATTTCAATGAAACTCAGAATGTTCATAGAACTCCAAAATAGTCCTGTTTTAGGCTATAAAGAAGGGTGTTAAGATCTAAGATCGTGGTGCCCGGGAGATAGCATGGAGGTAAGGCGTTTGCCTTTCATGCAAAAGGTTATCAGTTCAAATCCCGGTGCCCCATATGGTCCCCCATGCCTGCCAGGAGCAATTTCTGAGCATGGAGCCAGGAGTAACCCCTGAGCACTGCCGGGTGTGACCCAAAAACCAAAAAAAAAAAATCTAAGATCGTGCATCTTCTTTGTTTGTTTGCTTGATTGTTTTGTTTGAGGACAATACCTAAGGATGCTCAGGGGTTTCTCGTGGCTCTATATTTGGCATTATTCATGGCAGTGAATGAATGGGAATGAACCTGGTAAGCACATGCAAGGCAAACACCCTAACAACTATACTATTGCTCCAGCCCTAGATCTGAGCATCTTAAAACAAAGACTATAAAGTCTTTAGAACAAAAGAGAAAGGTCCTAAAATTAACTAAAAGCAGAAGGGAATGAATATAGGAGGGAGTAGTCCATGGACTTTTACAAAAAATATCCAGAGGAACATTATCAATTTTAATACAATGTCACATAAATTGGGGGAGTTTCTGGTTTTGGATTTTGGAGCCATGCCTTTGCTCAGGGGTCACTCCTGATTGTACTTACAATCGATCATAAGGTGCTGGGAATGAAACTCTACCCTTCTGTATGCAAAGCATTCACTCAACCCATGGAGCTATCTCTCTAGTCTCTACACATAGAATATTTTTTACCATTTTTATTGAGACCATTGTGCATTACAAGTCTTTCACAATTATATTTAAAGTACATAGTGATAGTGTATTAGGGCAATTCTCACCACCAGTGTTGACCTCCCTCCGCCCCTATTCCCAGCATGCATCCTGTACCTCCACCCTTACCCCCCTGGACTGCTAGTGTAATAGGTATAGAATTTTTGAGTAAGTGTTTCCAATGCCAAGTGAAAATTAAGAAGCCAAGTGAAAATTAGAAAGATAAGCTATGAAAAGATGAAGCCATCCCTGAATATTTCCTATAATCACCAGACATGAAAAAACAAAAGATACTCTATATCAGTCACTTTCTGTTTTTGTTTGTTTGGCATATAGAAGGATCACAATAAAAACTAATGAACTGAAGCTCCTAGAGGGCAAGAACCATGTCTTTTATAGAGTGCCAGACCCATTTTACACATTAATAAATTCTTGTCACCAAGAAGAGTGGGTGCCCTGGTCTAAGAGTATGTGGACAGCCTGGGAGGTGGACACTTAATCTCAGTAAATTGACAGCCAAGGTCAGAAATGGCATTGACTACAGGGTCCCAGTGGGCTCAGGATTTACCCACCATGGCTAAACAGCCTGAGTGCTTGGGAGAAAGATGAGCCCTCTGGCTCCTTTGACATCTCAGACCCAGCAAGGCTGTGTCTACCCCATCTGCTGAGTCCCTGCCTAGCCAAAAGTGTCAGAGCAAACATTCTCCTAGTGAATAAGGCTGAAATCTGAACCAGCTATGTGTTCAAAGCTCCAAAGAAGGGGAAATGATTGCTTGGCAAGTGATGGTTTTCAAACCATGTTTTATTTAAAAAAAGAAAAAAGAAAAAAAAGAAGTTTGAAAGAGATTTAGATCCAAAATATGTAGCCTCTTCCTCCTCTGGATCAGGGTAATAAACTGGATTCTACAAATTAAAGGATTGCATTAAAATTTACCCAAATTAAGAGGCATCAATCTGGCTAATTAATTAGACTGAATGGGCATCTTTCTAGTTTGCCTATTTACAGAAGAAATGTGAGACTCTAAATGCCCTGGTGGTTGGCACTGATTACTTTCTGGTAAAATTGTAAGATTTACATCTCCAAAACCCATTTCAAGCAATTTAAGAAATTCATATCAGGCTCCTCAGGGCTGGATTTAGTCATCAGTGATTTTTTTTCCCCTACAAGCACTGAAGGTTCAGGAAAAGCACAGGAAAAAAACAAGAAAGCATGATCTCCTTAGGGTTCCATGTTCGCCCCACCCCAAAATCTCTTCCAAGCTGTGAGTAGTCGGAAAGCAACCTACATTCTTAAATTCCAGAAGAAAAATATTTGACCCTGGTTGCAATAAATTTGATACTTCTGAGCCCTGTGCAATATGTGTGATATGTAATCCATATCAAGACTTATAATCCTACATGTAATATGCATCCTGGAAAGAAAGTAATTCTTTGCTAATCTTTCTGAGGTTATTGCATTTTCTGTCTGGGAGTGCTCATTCTAACAAATCCATTTGGACTTTAAAACCACCCATGTACATTGTTTGTCTATCAAGAATGCTATCGATGGAGTCCAGTTATTTATCTGGTGAAGAATAAGAATTGTCCTCTGAGACCTTTCTCTGCTTTTTTAACAATAGCAATAACTGTCATTATTCAGGAAACTAAACTCCCATTCAAAATGAATTTTAGATTTTGTTCCTATGCTTTCTGCACATTGAATTGAAAGTTCATGAGTTTTACGACCCGCTAGTGAGGGTGCCGATGAGGGGTGGGAAGAGCTGAGAGATTGCAAATCTATTGGATTGTCAGACAGAGAAATAACTGTATAAAATTTTAATTATCTATCTTCAAGTAATAATAAATGTTTGATGAGATAATAATGAGACATGCAGGGAAATGTTAATGAATGTGTGGAACATAAAGAGTTTAAATAAAGGAAGAAGCTGAATTACTCCACAATCGGCCGTTGCTATGCCTATATTTGCCACAGAGCTCTGGGAGTCCAGTAGAGGCTGCTTGTGGCTTATACCGTTGTCAGGATAATAGTGCGTGTGTTTATGGGGAAAACAACAATCTTTGCATATTTTTCCCCTGGCAAAACTGTTACCAAAATAACTTCTGGTTTTCAGTGAGGATCTGGAGCCTCATCCTTAAGCTAAGTTTTATGTTTCCCCCAGCTTCTTCCTGGATGGGCTTTTGTTTTGTTGTTGCCACTGTCAGGAGAGGACATTTCTAGAACAAGGGCAGCAGGGAAGGCTCAGGTCACAGGTGTCATCCACTCATGAATCTGAGCTCATTGCCCATCTAAAACAACCAACATTAGAGGTCTTCTCTTTCAGTAGCATTGTTTACAGGAAAACACCAGATAATTAAAACCATTTTATGAGTGTGGCAAGAACAGAAATGATGACTCAGTCCCCAAGATTTACTGGGGAGGTGGGGTGGCAGGGAGAGGATTGTATGGAGGCAGTAGATTCTACTCAAGCAAGAAATAGATAGTATTGACCAGATGGGACATTTGCAAATAGTTTTTATATTTTTCCTTAATGCTTATTAAGGCCTTATTCTAAGGCTCCAAAAAGGAATTTAAAAGGAAAGGTAGCAAAAAAAAAATGGGGGAAAGGTAGCAAGAGAGATTAGCAGAATATGAGAGCATTAGACCCACTTGCAGACCAAGGACTATCAGAATGAAACCAGATCTGAACCATACCAATCATACCCTCTGGGGAGGAAAAAAATTATTGTACAGAATGATCATTTAGAATGGAATCGAGACAAATTTTGCATTTGACTCTTGTAGTATGTTAAAACAACTAAAATGATCATTTAACTGGTAACAGGGAGTAGATCTGCCTGTGTATGTCTTTCTGTCCTTGCAATAGGTCCTATGCACATGTCAAAGGCTCATCTGATCCTCAGAATCCTAAGAGATAAGTGCTCCTTTTGCAAATTAAAGTGCTTAAGTGGAGATAAATATGCCTCAAATCATGCCAGTACCAGAGAAGGGATCAAATTCTAAGTTGCACCCAGTGGGTCCTCATTGTATTAGGAGACATGTCCTCACTTCCTCTGCACTCCTGTTGAGCATATTCCATGTGTCAGCATCATGCAATCTACTTCCCCCCACCCCCAGGACCTACTGTGCTTGAGGGTCCTTCTAGAGCAGTGGTCCTCAAACTACGGCCCACGGGTCACATACTGTATTTGTTCCCATTTTGTTTCTTCACTTCAAAATAAGATATATGCAGTGTGCATAGGAATTTGTTCGTAGTTTTTGTTTTTAATATAGTCTGGCCTCCAACGATCTGAGGGACAGTGAATTGGCCCCCTGTTTAAAAAGTTTGAGGACCTCTGTTCTAGAGACACATATGTACCTGCTGTAAGAGGGAGGACAATCATGTATTATGTATATATCATGTATCATAAGGAAGCTTATAGATCACCCCATAAACTGTTCCTGGCACTTACAAACCAGAAAACTGAGTTCTGGTAGAAATATGTGTGGAGAAAGAAAAAACTCCCTTTGCTCAAAGCTGGTTTTTCAGGCCCTAAGGGTTGCTAAATTTCTAGCTAACTTCAAAAACTTACACCCCTCAAACAGCATGTGAAGCTAAGAGCCTGAGAGCATCTAAGTGGAGGCATGATGGGATGCAGGAGGGAAGATAGAGAGAAATAAAAAGAGAGTGAGTGGTGTGTGAACTCAAACAGAATGTGTTCTGTCGGGATTGAATTCCTTTTTGTTTGCAAATGTCACCAACTCAGCGTTTCCAAGAGAGCACCAACATTCTCATAAAACTAAGTCAGCCTCAGAATGCACCATTACAGCTTCATAGATCCAGGATGTAATCAGGACTCCACAGAGAGATTTGGTTGACCATTTGCTTATATCCCTCCCTGAACCCCATTCTACCCTTCAGACTGGCAGCCACATTGTGGGAGGTAGGCCTCAAGGCGACCTTTGTTTTTAATCTTCTGATACCAGGGGCAGTTAGTTGTCTGGCTGTAAAATTACATCAGTTTCTTCCAATGTCCTTGGGGCCTCATCCTGAGGGAGAACCAACCCCTGAACTGCTTCTCTCTGATATTTAGGAATCTCCAAAGCTCAGAGCTAGAGAGAAAGGGAGAACGAAGGACCCCATGGTCTTCCTTTCAAAAGTTACTGAATCAAAGACAATTCCCCATCTCCCCTCTGAAATCAGAGGCTGGTCTATGGGAATAAGAGTCTGAAAGTGGTTAGAGTTTCCAAGGTCTGCCCACTTCTATCCAGAATCTATTTGTTAGTCGTGTAGCTTTTCAACAACAACACACACACCAGTATATACACTCACTCACATACATGATTTACACAGCAAGCTGGGTGGTGGTAAGGAGATAATTTAAAACTGTTGCCTAGTGTTCTCCTAAGCTTAGTCCTACTTTGAGGAAGAGGAGGAGGGGGAACCCTTCATCCTTCAGGCAACAGCTGGAAGACTCTGCTGAATAGTGAGACTTCAATGTGGAGGGTCACAGGATACTGATCTAAGGACTGAAAAGTCTTGCTCACCCAACTGTTGACACTCAGTAAACGGGGCAGGCGGGGCTGGTGTGGGCATCTGAGGAAGAAGGCCCCCACCCCACCCCCGTCAGAGAAAGAATAGGAAGCGACTTCTATTCAGGGTTCACAGGGGTCCCCAGCCCCCCCTCTACCCCCTGCCAAAGTCACTGGGCCCTTTCCCTGCCTCCTAGTTACCTTGTATTATAACAGGATTAAAGTATATTTAGCTCCTCTATTAGCATACTTTAGCCCCATTTTGGCCTACTTAAAGCTTCCGGCTGGCTTTGATCAGTTTTGCGTTCTCCTGGCCAACAGGAGGGCCCCCAGCAGGCCAAAATACAACAACAACAAAAAAGTAGGGGGAAAAGGGGATTCAGACTGTGAAATTATCCTGATGCTCATCCCTTTATCCCAATATTCTGTAGCTTTTCTGAAACGGTCCAGTTTTCCTTTAGAATGGGTAAGAGAGGGGGAAGCTAGCAGAAACCAGTAATAATTAGGTCTTAGTAAGAAGAGAAGAGAAAAGGGTTTGAGCATCTCCTAAGAAAAGAAGGGGAGGGGGGAACCCTATAATTTCTACAGTGTCTGCCTTTTTATTGCTTGCATTTGCATATAAATTAAATCCATATTGTAGCTTTAAGGCAAGCCTGGCTTAGAATTCCACACAGCTCGGGGTCCCATTGTCTTACATCCAGTTCTAGGCGGCAGCAAAATGAAAAGGGAGGGGAGAGCAGAGGAAAGAGAAAGTCAGCTTTGTAGCGTTTTTTAATTGCCTGTTTGTTTTCTCCGCCAATTACAGGCAAATTAATATTTAAACTTTGGGAGGCTGTGGAGGAAGTGCTTACAAAATAGGTCTCGGATTCCAGGGGGTGCGGCCTTTTGCTCTCGGCCATCCTGGGGTTGAAATTTCATGGTGGTGAAATGAAAAATAATCATCGTCATGAAGCCATGGCTTGAACCTAGCTCCTCTTTCGATTTTTTTCTCTCAGCATGCCAAAAGCACTGAGATGCCATTGTGCTTCTGGAATGATCAGGGCTTACTGGGAAGAGCTAGGCTGACTGTGTCCACAGTCTTCCTCAGCTTTTCTTTGGACCAGCACTCCAGCCTGGTGTTGGTTGGCTCCATAAAATGTGTCCTTGAATTAAATTCTAATTCCAGACACTGTGGCCTGTAGCCTTCACATTCAGGATTAAGGCTAACTCAGAAACGCATAAAAGCTCTCCTAGTAAACCTGTCCATTTCGATATGCCCGAATTGGAGGGGTCAGCAAAGGGTGAAACATAAAGGACCTGTGTGCCACCCTCTTAAGAGTGACCAGCCTTTTGAGGAAGTTGGCAGGTGTATAGAGTAGCAGGCCTATCCCTGGACCGTCTGTCTGCCTTACCCAGCCAGAGAATAGAAGCATATCTGAGGGCACCTCTAAATCCAGAAGTCATTCATGACAGCCAAGTTCTAACAGATGTCAAGGAGAAAAATCTGTTGTTTTTGTCTGTTTCTTTACTTTTTTTTTTAATTAATATATGCTCCTTGCATTGCTCCCTGTTTTATCCCTTTTCATTCCTAAAATCTTTTTTTTTCCACAGGCAAGATGAAGTGTGTTGTCTAGTTTGGGAGGATAAGCCAAGGGAGATCTTATTAGTGTGAAATTGCTTCAATCAATCCCCATGCTTACATTATTTCAACAATAAATTCCAGTGTCTTGGATGCTCTGTAGAATTCTTTACCTCTAATTCTTCTCACAACCAGTTTTTATTCACCTCAGCCACCAACTACATGCTAACACTCCTTCCTAGAGTTTTTCTTTAGACTCCTACCCTAGTTTTGCTGTTATTTCTGTAAGGGTTTGTTTCCTGAAGTCAAAACGGCAGCAACTTCTCAAATATGACCTCCGCTTTCCTTTGTAGTCAGAAAGAAAGAGATCCTGATCCAGTCCCACAATACATAATGGCCTCCTCCTTCACAGATGACCACTGGATTTCATTTCTGCTTTCTTCAAATCCCTCTACAATATTTCATGTTCTTCACTGACCAGCACGGGAGGCCTCGGTTTCTCCCTGATCTGACCTCTCACATGGTTGCAATTTCATGCAAGCCCACACAGTCTAATCAGACTCATTCTACACATTTGCCAGACCTGTCTTTCAAGAAAATATAAATGCCTAATTGGGAGATGCCAAATTCAGCATCTTCCACTTGTGAGTTCATAAGAAAATTTTCAGCCAGATAACCAAATTTTTTAAGATCAGTAATCAATAGACTAGATTTCTCAAGATGTTTTAAACAGTAATAATGAGGGTAACATTAGCTATTATTCTTACACATTTACTTTTTCTATTTGAAGCAAAATAGTTTAAAAACATTTTTTACCCTCACTGCAATTCTGAGTGAGTAAGATGAGATGCTATTATTATGATTATTATTGTTGTTGTTATTATTGTTATTATTATTTTATAGATAAAGTAACAAAGAGGTTAAGTTATTTACCCTAAATCCCAAAGCCTATCATTTGCACAGCTGGGATTGAAACCTAGGCCACCTGTCTAGAGCCCATTAATTAATGTAACCATCTGCCATAGTCCAATATTGTCACCTTAGGGCATCAGACAACAAGAACATCTAAGAGGGGCCAAGACCCTAACCCATGTTCTTGACCCCGGCTGAGGTAGGCCCACAAGGGTGATAAGTTTCACCCCATTTTGCAGATCAGAAACTGATACTCAATACAAAAAGGCAAAAGATTTGGGTCCAATCTCTCTTTAAAAGATAAACTGAGACATACTAAAATGCTTAAGTAACAGGGTTGGACCAATTCAAGTTTGATTCCCAACACCACATATGGTCCCCTAGCACTACCAGGAGTCACTCCTGAGCACAGAACTAAGTACCATTAGGTGTGGCCCCAAAATGAAAGAGTTGGGCTGGAGACTTAGCTCAATTGGTAGAATGAATACCTAGCAAGTGCCAGATCCTGGATACCACAATGTTCACTACTGGGTCTGAATATCAAGCAATCAGACCCACACTCAGGGGCTGAACACCACTAGATGCAATCCCAGGCACCTGGAACAATCAGAGTTGGGTGTGACCATATGTAAACCTAAATTAGCTGTCTGAGAGTGTTTGATCAAAACTAATTCCGATCTGGCAGACCATGTCAGCAGCAGTTAGGAGCCCTGTGTGGCAAGAAGCAGGAACAATATTTAGAGAGAAGTGAGAAGTGTGGAAGCAGAGAAAGAACATTCCTGGTTTAGTTGCATTTAAAGTCTACCTGTCTGCTTGTAATGGGTTGTCATTGGCATTTTGATTTTAAATGTAGAGGCACTTGAAGGGTTTAGCTATTGGCTTGGTTATGTAGGTTGCCCTGGCATCAGAGTTACCTTAGTCTAACATTCTTGATGTTTAATTAATTTAACACTCTCCAACTCTTTCACAGAGAGTCCACAGTCAGCTTTGGACAGTGGAGCTGCCAACACCATGCCCTTCCTGCTCTATCACCTAGCAGGGATTTCACCTCTGAGCAGACGCCAATCCCTGTGCTCCAAAACTGATTTTCTGGCCATCACTGTGTCTCTGCAGCACAGGTCAGTCTCTCAGATCATCAGAGACTATACCAAAGTTGACCTTGTGGTCTCTGACCGCATCTCACATTTTCACATTCTCAGGACATGGCAGAAGCCAAAATGTTGTTTGGAAATGGTTTGGGATTTGTTTTCAAGATCACTAGTCATTCAAATGCTCTACTTTAATTCCAAGATATTTGGGGCTCCTCCCTACTCTCAGACTTCCAAGTCCAACAGCTGCGCCCACTCCAGACACAGCTTCATTGCAGTTCTATACCTGAGTAAGCCTATACACCCCACCCTGTGTGAAGTTGTTACCAGAAGGTGAGATTGGATGGGTGATTCAGCTCTTTGTGAGTTTCAGATAGCTGAATTAAATAACCTATCATAGTTTTAAAACAAGGAACATGCATGGGGCGGGAGAGATAGCACAGCGGTAGGGCATTTGCGTTGCATGCAACCGATCCAGGATGGACGGCGGTTTGAATCCTGGCATCCCATATGGTCCCCAGTGCCTGCCAGGAGTGATTTCTGAGTGCAGAGCCAGGAGTAGCCCTTGAGTGCTGCTGGGTGTGACCGAAAAACCAAAAATAAATTAAAATAATTAAATAATTAAATAAAATAAAACGAAGAACACACAGAGATACAAACACATCAGGATGCCATTACAAGGTAACCACTGTTATATTAATTCAAACATCTGTGCACTGAGAAGCAATATCTCACAAAAATGTGCATGTAAGGTCCACACGCAGGTCTGAGTGTGCTTGTGTTGCCATCTAGACCATTAGTATTACTTGTTCTACAAAAATTCATTTAGCAATTATTTTTTTTCACATTGACACATATTGCTTCCTTGCTCATTTTAATGGTGATATGATGTTTCATTATTTATCTCATAAGTCTTCTAACTAGTATCTTAATTATTTGACTGTAATAATGTACAGTCCCCATAGTGTAAGTGGAGAACACTTAGTGATTGTGCTATGAAGTATTGGTCAGAAATGGGTGTAATGGGAAATGTGCATTTTTACTCCAAGAGTTAGTACCAAATTATTCTCCATGGAGATTTTATCCACATAGACATTAGTCAACTTTGTATCAAAATACCTGTTTCCCCACAGACATAGCAGCCCTAATTGGTAGAAATATATTTTCGTCCTTTACCAACTGGATGAATGAAAAGCATCCTTTGGTGTTTTAAACTTGTATTTCTACTATTATGAGCAAAGTTGAACAGCTCTGAAGATGTGAGAAAATCATTGAATTTCCTATCATGCAAATGATGCATATATGTCCTTTGTCAAATTTTTGTTGAAATTTATTAGTCCTTTTCTTATTAATTTATAATGACTCTTTATATATTAAAAGAATTGCTCTTTCTTGGTATGATTAGCTGCAAACATTTCCTCAGGTTTTCCATTTCATTTTGTTAATGGGGTTAGTTTTCTTTTGTCCCAAGTGGCCTTTTTCAGAGCCTGGATTCATTCTCATTTCAGTCTTGTCCCAAACTGTGAGTTACTTAATAAGCAGAGTTGTGTTTGTAGCCAGCAATATAATTATAAGCAATCAGACAAGTTGACCATCAAGACTGAAATTCTCTTTGTCAGCAATTAGGCTCTGTAGCTTTTGATTTCTTGACCAGTGGAAAAAGGTTAAGCTAAACACTGAATTCTCTCCTGCTTACCTCTAGCATTCGCTTCCACATCATGTCTGTAACTCTGGCATGATGTTGAGGCTAGACCATGCCGGTAACTTGGGGTCAAGGGCCATGTTGACTATTCAGCTACTGAATCCTACTGTAGGTGATGTCCCTCTGGAAAAATGGTCTTGTCCCCCAGTTAACATCATGCACGAAGGTAAAATCCAAATGGATCAAAGACCGTGATATCCAACCTGATACCATAAGGTATATAGAACAACACGTCGGTAAGACACTCCATGACATTGAGACAAAAGGCATCTTCAAGGAGGAAACTACACTTTCCAAACAAGTGGAAGCAGAGATCAACAGATGGGAATACATCAAATTGAGAAGCTTCTGCACCTCAAAAGAAATAGTGCCCAGGATACAAGAGTCACCCACCGAGTGGGAGAAACTATTCACCCAACACCCATCAGATAAGGGGCTAATATCCA
>PVKC010016304.1:0-20615 GCA_004027635.1 Crocidura indochinensis
AAACAAACAAACAAAAAAAATGTGGCTCTCAAAATAAATTTCAATCGTGATTTTGGCGAGATTTGGCTCAGTTGAAAAAAAAGGTTGCCGACCACTGCATAATATGAGCCCCATGAATTTTTACCTTTCTACCAAAATTTCAATCACCTATTTAAAAGTCAAGGCACAAATATCACTTTACAAAATATGTTTCAGTTTGCTTAAAATCTGACATTTTCTAAAATGTAATGTAAGGTAAAAGACACACAAACATAATAGAAAATTTGTATTGACAGATGGTAAAAGAAATAAGCATGTGCTGGCATAGTTGGTGGGAGAATAAATTGATGTAATTGGTAGCACAGACAGTGAAAGAAAAGAAACTGACAATTTTAGAACAAATGGCCTATGGTTTTGAACATTTGCATAATTTGATTACTTGTAAATGAAATATTTTATGCTTATGCACTTATTTATTTATAAATGTTCATAGTTGAAGAGCATCAACTATCTCTAACATGGGCAATATAAAGAAACATTACCAAGTGAATATTGCAGTAAGCATAGAAATTTGTATAAATAGGCAAATTCTTGAGCAGGTGAATATAAACCAAATATTAGAATATTTGAGCATTAGAGTCAGGCAGAACTGAACATTAAAAGAAATCTTCATATTTGGCATAATATTTTGGCAACTTAAAATTTAAGAATTATCTTTAAAATATTTTTAAACAAAGAAATTGGTTGCTGTATTAAAAGAACTTTCTACCTTATCCCAGCATTAAGGATATGGAATTGAGGTACCAGAGAGATAGTACAGCAGATAGGGCTTTGCTTTGCAAGCAGCCGACCCACCAGGTTCAATTCCCAGAATCTCATGTGTCCTCCAGAGCCTTCCAGGAATGATTCCTGAGTGCAATAGCAGGAGTAAACTCTGAGCATTGTTGGGAATTTTCCAAAAAGAAAAAGTATATTATATGTGCTTAAAAATATGCTCACTCAGTACAACTGAATCTAATTAAATTAGCCTCACTCTAATCCAAATTTTAAACTAAATTTTTGCTCATTCTTAAGTAAAAAATGTGGATACAATGTGGTACAAAAGGAGGAAGTAATGCTGAAAGATATTTAATTCATGATTTGGCCAAAGGTAATGATGTCTTATAATATCTTATTTTATAATAGGAGACTATTCTGTCCTTTTTTTGGTCTTAAAAGACACAAGAAGTTCTTGGATTCTGGAATTGACCTCTTGTACAGTGTATGTGGTAAGTGCCTTGCACTCAACTGATGAAGATTTGTTTTCTAGTACCAAAGCTCCTGATCCCTGACAAGAGGTAACCTTGAGCAGAGAACCAGGATAAACCCAAAGTACTCTTGTGTGTAGACAACCCCCTAGCCCCAAATCAAAACAAAAATTAAAAAATATGTGTTTTAAAAATCATAAACAAAGTTATCTTTGATACGAAACAAGACAGTGACAGGACAGAAATGAAATATACCATGTATATTTATAAACAATTTTTAGGAACACCATATTGAAAAATTATACTAGGTTATTTGGGGGCTACTTCTTATATTATTGAATGAATAATGTTACCTTCACATGCAGGTTTTGAGGGAAGATTAAATTGATGAGTGAAGCTTTAGACAAATACATCAAAGTGTTTCTACTTAATATGTAATTAGAAATTTTTGTTTGAATTTTAGGAAAAAATCTATAATAAGTGGTATTTAAGGATTATTAACTTTCAGAAAGTTATTTTTAAAACTACAGAGAATATAAATGAGTAAAACTAAAGCAGGAGAATGAAATAATCAAGTAACAAATCAATTTAAAGAGTCCAGAAGATTTCAGTAGAAACAGTGACAATAAAACTAGCAGATTTTAGGAAAAGTAAGCTTTATTACTGGATGGATATGACAGTATGTGACAAAATGTTTTACAAACATTAGACAGCTACTACTGATTGAAAACTAATATGTTTTCAGTAGTTCAATAAAAACATGTCTTCAATAATTCTGTGAATAATTTAAGTTTATGTGTAAACAATGTAAGGATAGATTACATAAGGGTAGACAATATAAAATAAATAATATAAGACAATATCAGGATAACTTATAAACCAGGTAAGGAAAAACAATACAGAGAAGGTACTAATAAATAACCACAAGATTGACTATTTACAGACACCATAGGCTGCAATTCAAAATCTTTTATTATTTGGAGTATAGGTAGGTACATAGATAGATAGGTAGATACATAGGTTATCCCATATAATTGGTTGATTTTCTTTATGCCTATCTATTTATCATATTTAAAACAAAGTGGCATTGCCAAAAAGCAGTAAAAGAGATTTATAAATGGCAACAAATATATAAATAAGAAAACAGGTAGACTTAGATCCAAATAGGCAAGACGATATGTTTCACTACAAGCAAATGAAGTTACTTTTCTTCAGAATAATAAATAATCATCTTAGAACAGGGAAATGATGGGATCTGAAGAAGAATGTAGTACTGCAGGCAACAGGTTACAATATTGACTTTGCTTTTGATTAATCTATTCTTTTGTGAAATAGGAGTCAATATACTCTATTGTATGGAGATTGTTACTTAAAGAATTTGACAAACTGAAGTTTACTATTCAGAATCATAAGCTTAGATATCTTAGTCATATTCTTTTCTCTAATTATATTCACAGGCATAACTGTAAATGGAAGAGAGCAATTTCATGATATTTGCATTTGTTGAATGAAAATGGCAGACTAAATAGCAAAAATAGTCAATTAGATAAGACGATTTTGCAGATAATAAATAAAAATAAATTCCAATCAGAAAGATACAGGTTTTGAGAAATGTAAGATCTGTTTTAAAATGATAAATTCCTAGAAAATAGTTATATTAAGAAATTAAAATATAAATTAATGCTTAGTACTATAATATCTGTAGTATTGTTTCTGTATCTAATATAGCAAGCCTAAAGTTGTATTTACATAAATTTTTAAATTTATTGAAATTAAATTGAAAATAATTACCCAGGAAATAAGATGTCTAAGAAAAAAAGATTGTCAAGTAATAAGTAAGCTGAAAAATGAATTTGTAATACTTTGTATAGAATTATATTATAATAAATGAGAAAACAATATTCTAAATAATTATGTAATGTTATCTTTGTACCAAGGTACTATACCAATATACCTTAAATGCAAATATTAATACACTTAGGATTTATTAAATTCAGGATAATAAGGCTTTGTGAAACAAAATTAGTAGCTACTTTCATATTTTTTTCTTTGTTCATGATTTGAATTGAAGGTTTTTAATATGCAGGGTATAGTGATGCCCAGCATTATACTCCTAGTTATAAAGTCCTTATGAAATGTTAGTTCAGTAATTGCACAAAATATTTTCAGATATGTAGCACAAATAACTGTGCTTTAAAATCGGAAAGTTGACCCTTTTTAAAGATTTCAACACAAGAAATAATCTATATATGAACAAAGTCAAGAAATAGACCATACATGAACAAAGTAAAAATTAAAGTGTGGTAAGCACTGTTCAATTATGCTGTCTTGAGTAGCTTATAAATTCTAGAGTTTTGTTTTGGTCTAGAGCAGTGGTCCTCAAACTATGGCCAGCGGGCCACATACTGTATTTGTTTCCATTTTGCTTCTTCACCTCAAAATAAGATATATGAAATGTGCATAGGAATCTGTTCATAGTTTTTGTTTTTACTATAGTCCGGCCTCCAACAATCTGAGGGAGAGTGAACTGGCCCCCTGTTTAAAAAGTGTGAGGACCCTGGTCTAGAGTATATTATAAAGTCTATTATAAAATATCCCCATGTTCATGCTTTGATGTTTCCATAGCACAAAGAACTATTACCTAAACTATAACTTAAAAAAATTAAACTATTAAAAGCAGTATGGTTATTATCAGTAAATTTGTTAAAGCCTGAACTCAGAGTCCCCTACCCAAAAAAACACCAGGGAGACAGTAATGTAAATACAAAATAGTTTTTTCCAGCATGCTGAGATCCAACATCTCCTAAGAAATGAGGACCCCCGTAAGTATAGCTTACACGCCAATTTTAAAAGGTCTCAAGACTGAGTCTAAAAGCATTCCCAACTGTAGGTAGTTGGTCTTTAAAAGTATTGGTCCTCAGTACAAGGTTAGGCTAGGATTGATTGTAGTTTAATTGTAGCATCAGACAGACAGATGGGTGGGCTGCAGCCCCCCCAACTCGGGCTATCTGGCCCTTGCTGCAGACCTAGGGTGCTGTTGTCATTTCGACATGGGTGTAATTCCTGGCATTTACCTCTAGGGTTGAATTTAGGAACTATCTGTTCTCTGAGCCTAATCTTTCTATTTTAATTCACAGCCTGTCGAGGCTACACTTACGTTCACAGCAAGACTAAGTTTACAGTTAATTCCTAATCCAAACTTTCGTTTCTAACATAGAACTCAACATTTAGCACTCAACAAATTCTTTTCTATTTGGAGAATTCAAGGAAATATTCAAGGAAGTATTATTACTGAACAACTGGTATTCACCAAATGAGCAACCTCTTATTGTGTGGATTACATTATCTTGATTTCCAATGTACCTAATCATGAATTTTAATCTCACTGGTCAAAACTTCATCATACATTTACTTATGTATGATTATTTATTTATAAAAAATGTTTCTATCCTTTTACTAATATGCTTGATGTTAATCGTATGCAAAATATCAGAGAGGAAAACACAAAGGTGGACATAAATTCCCCGACCTTCCTAACAACTCTCTGATGCTATATTTTAACCAATCTCTTTTCATTTTGCTTTTGTTTTGTTTTGTTTTGTTTTTGTTTTTGTTTTACAGACATTGATTTTGTTTATTCCAGAATAAGACATCTGCTTTTTTCCAATCTGTGTTCCATACATTTATTTAAAATCCCAGTTTTTCATGAGAGATATTGCAAAGCCATTTAAGAAATATATTTGTGTCAGGGCCAAAGAGAGGGTACAGTGGGAAGGACATTTGTGTTCCATACTGTTATTCTGGGTTCAATTCTAAGCACCCTATGTGATCTCCCTAGCAGTTAGGAGTGATTCTTGAGTGTGAAGTCAGAAGTAACCCTTGAGCATTACATGGATTACCCAAAAAAACAAAGAAACAATCAAACAGAAAAAAAATATATATATATATAGTACATAAGTATATACTATGTTATATAATATAAATATACATGTTATTTAATTTAAACAGTATTAAGTAGTACAGAATTGTAAAATTTATTTCTTAACATTTTAAACTCAACATTATTTTTGAGGCTCAGATTTTTTATTTATTCATTTCTTTTACAATTTCTTTCTTTCTTTCTTTCTTTGTTATTGCTGTTGCTGTTGTTGTTGTTGTTGTTGTGAAGTGTATGGACCAATTCTTCAGTGCTCAGAGAGTTTTCCTGGTTCTTTGCTCAGGTATTACTCTTAGAAGTGTTTCATGTCCTAGATGAAGTCTCAGAGCTAAAAACCCATGATGACTATTTACAAGGCAAGCACCTTAACAACGAAATAAATATCTCCAGCTCTGGATTCAGGTTTATTTTAAAAATAAAATGCTTACAAAATATCATAACTTATTTATCATTAGTAAAATGTCTTGATTTAATATGGTTATGCTTTTTAAAAAATATTTTCTAGACGGTATTTCCTAGTAGTTAATAAACTTTGTTAGTCACTATTTATGAACATATATCATATAATCTTAAGCCTCTGATGAATGACTATCAGAGGTTAGATTTGCTTAAATATATATTTTGTAATGGTATATGACAATTTGCATTAATGTTGTTACTAAGAAAAAAAGCACGCCTCTACTCACTTAACCTGAGTTGTTAAAAACTTTACTCAAGAGTTCTGACCACTCAATACTGTCACAATAAAGAAAATCACGCTTATAAAATTGTGCAAAATTTAAATAAGAAAGCAGTTTAAAAGTCTTTTTGGATATATAACATCCTTAGTTGAATCAAATGACCTTACTGGACATACATTCATATAGATCACTGAGAGATAACACTTTGAATCATTTCACTTTTATTTTAGGAATATATACCAAAATCTATAAAACAGCCAATAAAATGTCATGATTAACTGCATCAACTACTGCCAACAGTCCAACAAAATCATGAAAGACAACATCCGTTGTTGCAATCAAAAGGTCATTATTTACTTTCAATACAGCAGTTTCAGCACTGTGATGAGGATGAAATCCTGATTGAAATTGCTCAAATGAGTCAAATTGCATCATGTGTTAATGTAATTGATTACAACCTCGAACATTTTAAGCAAGGCCTAAATTAAAAAATGAATGATGGTGTTGCACTTTATCCACATGTAATGAAGCTTTCTTCAGCACTTCTGGCTCAGTATAAATTCATGGTCATTTGAAGAGCTGACCCAGAGCCAAAAAGAAAAAAATAAGCTCATAGAATGCTTGTCAATGACATTTTAAGTACTAATGTTCAGGTATAAGTCAGGGCTTATAAGACATGGCTGATTCTTGCTGAGACTCCTTCACTCACTCAGAAAGAATCTAATTTATTTTTATTTTCTTGAACAGGAACTTGTGAAAAGAAAGTGAACTATAGAAATTAAGCACAGTTTATATTTTTTGCATATATAAATCCTTGTTATCTATAAACTAGCCTAAACTTAACTGACTTACAATGGTCACATGTTGTCTACTATCATAGTTTTATTAATTATGGGTAATATGTATGGAGGTCATATTGGTCCTTGCTCTCCTTTATACCTCTCACAGATTATCATGTCATAGACAACAACAGACTACAGGGAATTTAATAATAATGACATATTCAGATTATTATAAGGAATAAATGTGTTAATTTTAATGAGTCTTTCAGTAGTACTACTGCTTTCAAGAATATCAGAAGGTAGACTGGATGTAGATAAGAGACAGATTTTTAAAAAATGCTTAAAACATTTAGGAATCACAGAATTGGTTCATTTATGCAGTCACTCAAATGAGGAAATGAGGTTAAACAATATTGTTGGGCTGGAGAGATTAAAACAGGACTTTTTTTTTAACTCAGGCTGACCTTGAGTTTAATTTCTAGTCCTTATATGGTTCCCTTAGAATGGCAAGGCATGATTCTTAAAAGTAGAACCAGAAGTAAGCACTGTGCAAAGCCAGGAGTTATCCAAAAAGCAAACAAATAAGAAACACAATGTTTTTATGAAATAATAATTGTTAATAAATATTTATATACCAAATCATGAAATGGTTTTATATAAATAAAATTTATAATTAGATTAGATATATTACATGTATATCCTTACATGTATGTCCTATTTTGAAAGTTGGGAGACAAGACACAGAGAAATAATTTAAGAAATTTACTCTAATTCAAGTATAGAAGTATAAATTTCTTCAATTTTTATTTGGGAAGGAGGGAAGAAGAAGTAAACCTTATTATGATGGGATTCAACTCAGAGCTATGGCCACAGACACCTTTTAAGAAAGTACCTTAATCAATTTACAATCTATATTTACCAGGAAGTTTGAGATTAAATTCAGATATTTTAACTCAAAGCTTGACTGTTCTTTTATTCATTTATTAGAGTATCACTATGCCATTTCCCCCATTTTCTTTTATTTATATTGTTTGTGATATAGGAGAATACACTACAAACTCTTTTATCATATTGTATCATATTTAACAGCATAAGTATATGCTTTAATATGCTGATATATCAATATACTGATATTTAGGTGTAAATATATGCATACTATGAATTGAAATATTAAGGTTAAATCACTAAATAAAATGGCACATATACTTATGTATATATGAAGAAATAATGTCCATATGTTTAAAATAAATATACTCAAAGGAAAATATTTAAAAATCATAAGAAATTACTAAAGTAAATATTGTCTGAGGATTAAATTGTTTTTTACATACTCTTTAGGATGAAATGCTTTTCAGTAGTATCAGACAAGTGCAATTTTTCTATATTATCATAAACCATCTTAACCAAATGGCACTGTGACATGCAATATATTTTTATAGTCTATAGATACACTCATATATATATATATATATTATATACTAGATATTAAAGTTAAGACAAAGATACTTTAAATTATTTTGATTGGAGGTAACATGAGGATAATATCACAGAAAATCATGGCTAAATTTTGTTAAATACATTACTTGCTTATCAATTGATATTTGAAATGGCAGAATGAGAATGGCCAAGTGCATCACATATAATGACAAAGAAAGTGAATGCATTAAAAATATAACTTAGGGCAAAAGTTAATAACTGACAAATGAAGAGAAAGCAGTAAAGTTATGCTAAAAAGTGAATTAATTCCCTTGAATGGAATAATCCTAAAGCACTCTAATGACTAAATTTCATTAATATCTTTATGAATTCTAATGTCAATCACTTGTCCTTTTAAGTCAAAACTCCAACTATCGAAGGATTGATGTAGAAATGCTAACTTCAATTTTTTCCAAGCAATTTCAAATCCTTCCATCTGTAGTTATACTACTTTTAATTTCTTTCTCATATTTATTACAGTTCCTACTCCTTTTCATTTTTATTCATATTTCATGCTTCTGATTTCTCATTTAGTCACATCATAGGTCATAAAACTGTGTTTTATTCTAAAGATCAGTGAACTTAGAAGACATTTAATGGACATTGAATCAGAACTGTAGCTGAATTTCCATTTTACCACTTACTTGATGAGAGTGCTGAAATTAACCTCTTGAAACTGCTTTCTCTAATGTACAGGGAATTTAATAATAACTACATCTTCAGATTATTATAAGGAATAAATGTGTTAATTTTAATGAGTCCTTCAGTAGTACAGGTGTAAAATACTATTTTCAATGATAATTGATGTTCAGCAATACCCAAATGTATAATTAGGACAATGAAAAACAGTACTGGATGCCAAGCATTTTAAGAAGTATGAAATCATGTAGTTCATCATATTGTTTTTTAAATTTATCTAAATATTTTATTGACACAGATTGACATATTTGGATTCTCACAATTTTTTTAAAAAACAACTTAAATGATGATTTTATATTTATGTTTAACTAAGCAGACAAATTGTGTAGTCTAATAGATAGGGAGGATTATATCTGACATACAAATTTAGTATGACACTATAAGATCTTGAGTCACATAAAACTTTAAGAAGTCTAGAGTAATATGCCAAATATTTTTGCACTTATGGTTTTAAAAATTCACATATGCACCACGCTTTATTTTCTTCGATTTAAAAAATGAAATGGGAAAATCAGTATTGTCCTTCATTTAATGTAGCAGTTTATTACAACCTCCATTGTCTGTTCTATGCAAATGTTAAGAATTTAATTCTAGAGTAAACATGAATAACTATATCTTAGTTCAGATGCTCTTTAGAACTCTAACAAAATATTTGATCTGGAAAAATTTCATCTTAAAATGGAGATATATTTAGTTTTATAACATAGAGATACACTGAGGATAAATCATTATAGTTATAAAATGATGCAAACAATAAAATGTTTTCTACATATAAAGTGCTCAGTATAATCAGGTCAGTAACTTACATTAGGAATGCAAAATGCATCATATTCCTACATGTTCTACAGGTATAAAATTTCACAGAGCCTCACTCAGAGAAGCTGGCTAACAAATAAGTCACCATAGAATAATAATAGATAATATTACCACTAAGTTAAAAGATTATAAAATGTGTCAGAATAATTGGTGTCAATATCTGATTAAGAATTTTTAAGTCGCATTCCTTCTCAGACAAACTAGCTTGAAGAATATTTTTCACCATAAACTTCTATTGAACATTGTCTTAGTTTAAAAGGAAGTGGGAATCTTTGTCTGAATAAAAGTTCTAAGCAATTCCTCTAGAGCATTATTCACAGCAGCAGAGAAAATGATGTCAATGTCCACCAATGGGAGATAGATAGTACAGTGGGTAGAGCACTTGCCTTGCCTGTGGCTACCACCAATTGATCCCTAATACTCACCATGTTCCACAAATCTCACTAGGAGTGAGCACTGAGTCTGGAGTAAGTCCTGAAAAAACCCTCTGTAGCCCCCAATCAAAATGATAAAATATTTAAAAAAATACAAACAGAAGTTCATTGTTGAATGAATGGTCAAAAATTTCATTGTATGTATAATGCTATTATTTTAAAATAAATTATGTTTTAACAATCCATAGATGGTATACTTATTGGCATAAGTAAATGTAGAATATAAATATTTTTATATATGTAGAAAATAAAACAAATTCAGAGACATTTAATGGTAAATGTCAAGTATAAAGAAAGAAGAAAATGGAAAACTAATGGTGGAAGGAAACAATACTTTATATATTTAAATCCTGGATATCTTACTATAGTGCTATATAGTATAGCTTACAATAATCTGTTTTATACCTTTTCTATAATGATATATGTTTTAGCAAATTCAGAAATAAATAGAATGAAGAAGACTATGATAATATATGTATATATATATTATATACCCATGATTTTCATGGATACATACTTTATTCTAAATGTACTTTGTTGTATATATAAAATGTAATATTATATGTCAATTATATTTGAATACAGTTTATAAAATAAGATATTGAACACAATATTTAAACCTGTGATTCTCATGTTTTTATAATTGACTTGGATTTGTTGGTTTGTTTTATTCTTTTTTTTTGTATAAATTTTTTTCTTTATTTAAACATCATGTATGATTGTGATTAGGTTTCAGTGCAACATTCCCAAAGTCCTATTTATTCTTAGAAGTAGAAGAAAATGAACATTGTACCTAAATAATCATTTCAAAAGTTCAAAAGTTCAACAGAAAACTTCCCCACCCAGCACATGGGGGAAGCTATTAGGGAAGGGGCCGGCAAATTTCTAGCTTCCGGTTCTACACTGAATCCCTTTTTGTTCTTGAGGCTAGCTCTGACGGGCTGGCATGGGTTGTGGGGAGATCCCAGGCCGAAGGGCCTCTCCCTAGCTTGAGGGTGCTGAGAGGCCAGGGAGGCTCCCAGTTTTCTCCTCCCTTCCTCTAGAACTCCAGGGGCATGCCTGGGTGCTGGTCCAGTCAGTCAGAAAGGCATGTGCTGGGGAGAACTCTAAAAAGGGTTGGGCTGGGGCAATCACCAGCAACTTTCTTTCTCACTGGTCTCCATTTTCAAAACGCTATCGCCCCTGTGCATATGATATTAATCAATAGTATTTTCTATGATTAATGTATGTTTTGGATGCATGCAGAAAGTCCATATTATATTCTGACCTTGCTTACCACCATACAATATCATGTGTAGTCCTTCATTCCCTCACCCCCAACAACCATTACCCCACATTTAACCCTTTTTACCTTCACTTCTTGGCTCTTCAAGAAGTAGATAATTATCCCCACACAAAACCAGATGCCAAACCGTACCCTAAGTGATAAGATAGACTCTCAGTCTAAGAAGATCCCAATAGTATGTTGCTATTGATCTACTCTCATAGGACTCCTACGCTCCTCCTTCCTTCATTGTGGGCCTTTGCTTGCTAAGAGACTTAGTTTCTGAGAAGTCACGGCTGAAGGATTTTTCCTGATATGGTCCATTGCCAGCCTGTTACCATACTGCACAAGCCAAACCACAGACCAAAGTGATGCACAGGATTTAACACACCCTCAACTATTTCAGAGTCATAAAAGGGACACATATATATCTTTTGAATATTTTGTATGCTTTTTCCTTAAGAGCTATAGCCTTATTGAATATTCTCTTAAACAGTGACAATTTGCCCCACTGTTTTGTATATTTATCTCTTTATGATCTATTCAATAAGGAATTCTGGTATAAAAGTCCCTAAATTTAGAGCTTATGTTAGAACCAAGTTGCAGGGATTGTTGAATTTGTTCCAGCAGTCCCCATATGCACAAATAATGCCATGAGGCATTGTTCTGCTTTTGCATAGCTACATTAAAATGTGAAAATACTATTCATACAGACAAGTTCTTATCTAATAGAGATAGGAACACACAAATTCTGTAATGCAGTGGGACCTTATACCCTAAATATAGTTATAATGACCTGGCTCATGTCTCAGAAGAATGGGCATTGTCTATTCACCCCTGAACCAGGATGCCATCTATGAAACAATCACTGTTGTCTATAACATCACCTGGGAGCAATCCTCTACCACAGAAGACCTTACCGCTGCACCGGCATCCACCTACTCCAAAGACAGGTCCCTTAACACTGAGAAGACATAAAAACAACAACCTCCTTTCAGGGCAGGGCTCTCCACATTGCTCTCAGATTGTGAGGTGAAACTAAAGGATGCTCCACATCATCCTAACTTCAATGTAGGATATGCACAGAATCCAGGATCTTTGACTACAGAAACCTGACACCAATGACAGTGACTGTGAAGGAAAAAAAATACTTTATTGGCACTACAGACAATGATCTGGGTTGGACAACCTAGTATACCTGGAGCCCAGAGTTGGTCTTATGCTGGAAAACTTCAGGGATGATGTCTCCTTATATTTAGACCAAGGTTTTTCCTTTCCATGTCTCCCATATTTTGCTGTGCCTATGCAAACAACAATTACCACTCTAACACTGTTTTTACTGTATTTTTTGAACTCTTATCCTAAAAAGAAGAAGGAATAAGAAGAAGAAGAAGAAGAAGAAGAAGAAGAAGAAGAAGAAGAAGAACAAGAATAAAGAAGAAGAAGAAGAAAGAAGAAGAAGAAGAAGAAAGAAGAAGAAGAAGAAAGAAGAAGAAGAAGAAAGAAAAAGAAAGAAGAAGAAGAAGAAGAAAGAAGAAGAAGAAGAAAGAAGAAGAAGAAGAAGAAGAAGAAGAAGAAGAAGAAGAAGAAGAAGAAGAAGAAGAAGAAGAAGAAGAAGAAGAAGAAGAAGAAGAAGAAGAAGAAGAAGAAGAGTTTATTAAAACTTGAGCTAGGCCTTTAATGAGTTAATTGGTGATTCAATGATTTTCAAAAATATACTTGCTATGGAACCTTTTCTTTCTCTTCCATCTTTTTAGTATCAATATTTTTTAATAACTTTGCCTTTTTTCTTCTAGAAATAAATGTATTATGACCAATTGTTTAAGAAAATTAAACTAAGTTACAAAGAAGTCTTATTAGATTTTTTAAATAACCCTTTTTAAATAAAATAAAAAGAAATTTTGAAAGAATTATAGTAAAATATTACTCAAGTTAAAAAAATTGAGTGAAAGCTTTTCAAAGTTATTCACGTGTTATTTTGTATATAAATTAAAAAGTATAAAATGACTAAACAAAAATAAATAATAAACATCTTTGCAACAATTGGATATCATAAAATATAAATAAAAGAATTCATTTTACAATTTTATTTTTCTCTTAATAAAATCAATTACTTAATAAGTGTTTCATACATAAATTCATTTTGAAAGATTTGATATAAAATTATCCTTCTATTTATCCAGACTTGAAATCAAAATAATCATTAGGTTGTGATGTAGCACAGATTTTAATGGAAAAGATGAGATACAATACAATATTATTGTAAATCAAGGGGAATGATATTTAACAGAGAAGTATTTTTTATAAAAAGCAAAAAAAAAATACTGCAGACTAACAGGATCATTGGATTTGGCTTTATGTTTTACAACTAAGGCTAACATCATTAGATAAATTTGTTGCTGAAACTGTATCCACTTCTTATTCTTCAACTGTTTGTGAATTTTGATACTATTAACATATAAATTTTATAGGAGGATTTGCTTTCTCATTAGTTGATATCTAAACTCTGATAAGATCAATGGCTCCTATTCTTTTGCAGATGTGTGTGTTCTTTTGTTTATAAACTTTCCATTTTCAGTGTAATATAAGCATACTATTGAGACATTGAAATATATAAACTACATTTTAAATATTTAAATGTATTAAATGTAACAATCTAAATTTAAATGTAACAATAAAATTACATAAATTTAGTCAACCTATATATGATTATTCAAGTGAAATCTAATTTTCTTTTATTTTGTAATAGGAAATAAGAAATTTTTTGAAGTGGAGAGTTTTCCCTTATATCCTTTACATTTTTAAGTGTCAGGTATATTTAGAACATTAACTCCAGAACTTCATAGAGGACCTAGTCCATGAATACTTAATAAATACTTGAGATACTGGCTGAAAATTATCAAAGCATTAATTTAAATCATCAAATATTTTTCAAATTCCTTCATTTTAATCACTCATAAATTAAGTCTACATGTCTTTTATGTGTATGTGAAAACTTCTGGTAGGAAAATAAATGTAATTTTCATTTGATTCTTCCTAAAGTAATTTCTAAATCTTAGAGTTAGCATTGCATATTTGAATTAATATGATTTAATGTATATGAAAGTAGTTTTAAGTGCTTATACTGATTTAATATAATAAATAGAGTACTACACAGTGTAATTTCAGTAAATCAAAGCTTAGGAGTTTTATATTATTGTTCATTATGATTTTTAAGCATTTTCACAATTTCTTTCATTACATTTTCTTCTAAGTAATTTAATGTTCCCATTGATTGGGTTAATTAATTATGCAAAACACTATCTAAGACAATAGTACTGCTTTGTAGATAGAAGGGATTTGCATGTAATGCAGTTTTTGAAATCTTTCACATACTCAATTACAGTAATTTGAATTTGAACATATACTTCTCTCTCTCACACAGATACACATAAATCAGCTATAGAGCTTTTGGAAAAATAATCAGTCCATAAGACATATTATACACCTGATTTAAAATTTATTTTAATTACTACAATATAAATTATCTCAGATTTTTTAAACAATCCAGTAAAAAGAAAAATGGTAACAATTACATTTCTGACCATTTTGTAGCTGGTGAAAAAATGTATATATTGTACAAAAAAATCAAGTGTTTTGAGATCTAAAACTTTAAAACAAACTCATTAATTATAAGCTCTCTTCTGAAAAATAAAACATAAAACAGAGAAAAGTCACCTTGATTGTTTTTCACTGTGTTTTTGTTAAGTATGGTTAAGAAAAAGAATTAAACAATGATTATTGATTTCATATCTAGCATAAAAACTCTAACTTCTACTTGAGACAAAAATTAAAAATAACAAAGAAAGTTGTACTGAGTTTGAATCTTGAGCAACAATTCAGTAAGTTAAATAATACTGTTCCTAATAACACTCTTTTATTTTTTCTAGGATTGAAATTTTCTCAGAATACCAACCAATTGTTCAAGGCCCACATATTTTTCCTTGTATCATGTTCCCAAACAGTTAAAAAGAAAAATAATTCAATAAATCAATAAGTGAAGAAATGCCCAAAGTTGTATAAGGCTGAAAAATAAATAGTGCTTTGCCAAAAGTGTATTCACTTGTATAGGATGACTTTTGGCCTTCATTTATATAGTTTTTACTTTATTTTGATATTTTGTTTTTGTTCTAGTTTTTTGTTGTCAAATTTTCAAACTTTATATTAATCCTTAGCTACTTTATGATTTATTTCCTCTCAAGGCTCTCTTTCTAAGACAATCTTGGACCTTTTAGAGAATTATTTCACAGAGAATAATAAGGTATCTGGAAAATTTTTATGTAATTGACATGTTTTACTCTACATTGCTTTTTTATATAAAATTTATTACATATATACAGAGTTATGCTTACATAAATTGAACATTAATTGCAAATCTTTCAATTATTATGCGATTTTGTTCCCCAGTGCAAAAATTTCAACTAAAAACCTAAAAACAATTGGTGTGCACATATATAACTTTTATTCGTTTTGATTATAAAATTTCTAAAGTGTAATTATTTTATGCTACAAAAATAATTATGTAACTGTGCAATTAATTTAAAAACAAACTATTTCTGGTATCTTCGCTATTACTGAAATGCATTGATATTTAGCTATGGGCTTTTAAATCAATGAATAAAACATATCATACTAATGTTTCTATATAGCAAATTTTCTACATATAACATATATTGTCTTATATCATTATATTTGTAAATTAAAATGTACATTTCAATGCATGTATGTGCTGTTTCTGTACATTCTGTTACAAGCAAAGAAAAAAAACCTCAAGTATTCAGATAGTAGTACAAGACTGCCACCTTCTGGATTTCTTAAACAAAGTGAGTCTTTATATAATATAGTCTTGGAATTAATATTGCATATACAAATATATTCTAGAGACCATAGTAGATTTCAAAATTCACACTAGATAAATTAATTTGTAATCAGCAATACTCATGAATCAAAGCCAAAAGAAACATTTCAAAGAACTATATGACATAGTGAATCAATGTAGTCATTTTTACCTACAGCAATTTGTTAGCAATAAATGCATCTTACTAGTATCTTATGCAGATTATAATGACAAATCACATTTCTTACTAATTACATTAGCCTTATATGCTAAATTTATATATGTGTAGATTGCATATCAAAAGTTGTTAAAATGGAAAAAGTCATAATTGAGCAGACCAAAAATATATAAGTTTATGTACTTTATTAGCAGGAATGTTTAAGCATTACAGAACTGGTAAAACTTTCTTGAATGTATAGATCCTAAACATTTCTTTCCTATTGTTTCTCCATATTTTCTTGCACTATTGGAAATAAACCTTTCTTGGGGCTGGCAAAGTTGTGCTAGCCAAGGAAAGACCGTGGTTCGATCCCCCAGCGTCCTATATGGACCCCTAAGTCAGAGGCAATTTCTGAGCACTTAGCCAGGAGTAACCCCTGAGCATCAAACTGGTGTGACCCAAAAATCAAGAAGAAATAAACCTTTCTTGAATTTATAGGTCCTAAACATCTCTTTCTTGTTATTTAGAACCATATTTTCTTGCACTATTAGAAATTTTAGTTTTGATTTATCATCCTATGTAGACTCTTATATATTAAAATTAAATTTATCTACAAATTACTTAGAACAACAGAAACTGATAACAGGAAGGTCCTTAGGAGGAAACATAACACTATAGGGAAAAGGTTAAAGGGAGAATAGGAAAGAAGTATGGGAAATGGTGAAACTGTGGTGGAAGGATGTTTACATATTTGTGGAAATATGATGTTTGAATGTTATGCATGAAACCTTTGCAATTCTATATTGTAAATCATGATGGTGAAATTTTCTATAAGACACTTACTTTCGATTTAAAATGTGATGTAACTTTAATAGTATAAAAGCTAACATATAATAGCAGTCACATTAATTGTACCCTAAAATAAATTGGCCTTTTTCAATTAAAGAAATGCAATGGCGTCAGATATGATAGTGCATAGTGTTAATGGCAAAAAGCCATATATTTTTCCCTTTTATCTCTATTCCCTTTCCTCTTTTACTTATGATATTTTGTGTATGGGGGTTGTTAACAATGACCATAATGGTTAAAACCAATTTGAAATGTTCAATACTTTGCATTGATAAGTATAACTATGCATATAAGTATGTTGAGTGTGTGTAGAACTCTTAAATATGTCAGTAGAGGCAAACTATTGTGGTATATATTTTATTATATGTGAAAGTTCTTATCCACTCTAATATTAATGCTAATTTTATGTAACCTATTTTCTAAAGGTCTCAAAGAATTTCTAATTCTCTCTTTGGAGAAGGACTGGGAGTTTAAGAATCAGGACACCTCTTCATTATATGTGTAAAATTGTGATAAGACATTATTTTAAACAGGATAATATCCATGTCTTGATTTCTTACTCTTCAGACATTATTCATTCACTCTTGAATCCCCAAATGATACCTTCTCAAGTATATTCTACTTATGGGAATATGGATTGCACTGAAACAAAAATGAAAGTGAATAATGAAACAATTCATTATGCTACAAGAGGATTTTAAATGTTTATGACTTAGAAATCTACATATTATTCAAATAATCAGAATAATGGAAGACAGTTCTTTAACTCTGTTACCTTGTTTCATATAACAAGATTTACTTTTCACTAGTTTATTTTTATATTAGCTAACACCTGATGTCTGCATCTTTACCACGTACAAAGTGATTATAATTTACACACAAATTATATAAAATTTTATAAAAATAGTACTTTTAATTTTATATTTAAAAACTTAAAAATACTAAACCCTAATAACTAACAACTTGAAGTTATGCAATAACTTCTCCCTAAAGGTACATAGAGACATAATAGAAATTAAAGTGGTAGAGGGAGTGGAGAGACAGCACAGCATGTTGAGTAACTAACTGTAATATGACTCACTAGAGTTTGAATCCAAATGGTCACCAGAACACTAGCTGGAATATTTCCTGAGTGCAGAGTCAGAAGTAATTCCAGAGCACTGCCAGGTGTAAAATAAAAGAAGTAAAATAAAAAGAATATTTTTAAAATAATAGCAATTAAACATAATATTCAGAAAAGTATACATTTCATTAAATATTATAAGAGTTGACCTCTGATGTTTTCCAAAAAGATTCATTTTAATTGACATTTCCTTCATAACTCCCACATATTACAAATAGACAAAATATTTAATTAAAAGCAGTTTTTATATTTGTGTACTAAAAACTTGCAGTGGAGGCTTCAGAACGCCAAGACTAGTATCGGAGTATTTTATAATCGAGAATATGTATATTTACTTAGAGACCTCTACCACATCTGTATAGGTGAGTGATTCTGAAATGTCATAATAAGAATATTCAGAATGTAAGAGAAAGCTGAGCATGTATTTGTTGTATTTCTGTTTAATATCTCTATAAAATGCCTCTTAGGTTTATTCCCAAATATAAAGGTAGCCTTCTTCATCACTTTTTTCTTTAATTACTTTTTAAAATTTATTTTTATTTATTTCTTCTATTTTATATAGATATATATTTTCTTTAACTTTACCTGTTTTGGTTCTTTCTTTTTCTCTTTTTCTTTTTTTCTCTTTCTTTTCTCTCCTGTAGTTATTATGTGGTGATCATTTTCATTGCTGGATGCTTTTCAATTTTTTGGTAGTTACTGTTATTTTATTTTTACTGTTGATTGTTTTTTGTTGTTGTTGTTATGTTTTATTTTTTCATTTTTTTTGTCTTCTTCCAGCAGAACCACACAACTTGAATCATCTTGTTCTGCCTCATGAATTAAGGAGGAAAATAAAAATGAATGGGGCCAGGACCAGAACAGCCATATGAACATTGAGTAGAAATAAAAAATGATCAGACTTAAAACAAAAAACCCATATTCAACAACAACGGAATCAATACCCTATCTACAACAAGATATACACAAAGGGAAACAGTTACACTAGTACTCAGGGGAGCAGAGGAGGAGATATGGGACCCATCTGGGAAAAGGGGTGGAGGGAGGACAACCATGGTGGTGGGAATGACCCTGATACATTGTCACTATGTTCCTTAAATATTACTGTGAAAGATTTGTTATTCATTTTTGGTCCCATTAAAAATTATAAAAAAAAAACATTAGTGGAAAAAGGGGTCGGAGTTATAGCATAGCAGTAGGGTGTTTGCTTGCATGTGGCTCATCCAGGACTGACCTCGGTTCAATTCCCATTGTCCCATATGGTCCCCCAAGCCAAAGTGACTTCTGAGTGCATGGCCAGGAGAAATTTCTGAGTGTTACCTGGTGTGGCACAAATAAACAAACAAAAAAATCAAAACAAATAAAAGATTGGTGGAAAAAGTATGTGACTGCAGCCTGGCACAGATGAGTAAATTAATATTTTATATTAATATTATATATTTTATATAATAAAACTATATTTTATATATTTATTTTTTAATATTTTATTGTAGACGTCTGTCTCAGCAATTCTCGTGAGTCACAGTCCTTTCATGGGAGAAAAACAGGTAACATGAGTGGATGAATATGAAATATGAAATAATGATACCACACAGCATGTGTGGGGTCAACACGTTTCTGGCAGGACTGTGACAAGTTTGATTTTTTGAGCAGGGGAATTAATAGGGGGTAAAATTAGCCACAGGCGAAGAATAATTGTAATCACAAAGCCTAGTATAACGATAACAATACCTTAGCTATGGGTATGACTATAAAATTGTAAGTTACAAAAGGGGAGGTCACAACTCAAAGTAACTCTTAGCAAGCTTGCTTTAAATGCAAAATCAGGATTAGGAGAAAATAGGAAATATCTAGAAACTTGGTCTTTCTAGGCTGGACTCCTATTGCTTTTAAAGATTAAAGGAAGGGAGGAACCAAATCCCCAAGAAAAGAGCTTCCCTATTTCTAAAGGAGGGACAAAAGTCAGAATCTGTATTCTGGTTACACCCTTGATTACCAAAAATTTCAGCTGCAAAGGACAAATTTGAAAAGAAGAGAAAATTTGTCTTAGCTTTTTTAGGGCTAACTAAATCCAGAAAAAGGGGTTCTCAAAATTTGGTGCTGGAATTTCTGGGCCAAATTATTTGAAAGAGGCCAATATTTTTGCCTCATATATGCAAAGGAGAGCTAGTCAGATACTGACTGAAAATGTAATGACAGGCATCTCTTTGGAAATTCCTCAATCATCCACGCAGGGGAAAAAGGCATCCACAGCGGGCCTTTTAGAAACCCCATGGCGGTTAAATAATTTCTA
>PVKC010016305.1:0-20894 GCA_004027635.1 Crocidura indochinensis
GGTGTGGCAGGGAGGGAAAGAAAGAAAGGGAAAGAAGGAGGGAGGGAAGGGAGGGGAGAGAGGGAGGAAGGGAGGGAAGGAAACAAAAGTGCCTCTGTAAGTGGAGTGCTTGCCTTGCATGTTTGAGGTTCTGGGTTCAATCCCTGGCAGTGCAAAAAGCAAAAAAATAAAAAAAATAAAAAAAACATTGCAAGGAAAGTCAATTCCAGTCAAGTCTCTGGAATTGTATCCAGTCCCTCTCTACTATGTGAGTTAGGCAAGCTACCTTGACCTGCTTGGACCACAGTACCCTGACCTGCAACAGTACTGACCCTGAACTGAGTGAAGTAGGTGGTAGTAAGTGTGCTGTATGTTCATAAGAAAAACTTTGTGCCTCATGAATATTAAACCCTGTGACCTTTTTTGAGAAAATAAAAATAAATGATGAAATCTGATGACTATAACAGGAACACCCCTCTTGTCAAAAGAAATCCATAAAGACTCTATTGTTGCCTTAAGATAACCCATCTTAATAACTCTTTGCCTTAAGAGACTTCTTGGTAGCTGTGGTATGAAGCAATGGGTGAACTCCTACAGGGAAGTCACCTTCATGAATTCAAGGCATTGAGATTGTGCTACAAATATGACAATTGGCCTTAGACAATGAGATTTTTTTGAACTTGCTTCTCAGAAGTAATATACCACATTTTCCTGTTTCATTCCCTGCTTTCCCAAAGGACCAGACAAGGTTTCTCTCTTGAAAAAGCAATCACACTTCCCATTTATTAAATGTATTAAATGTACTCATGGTGCTAAGTATTATTGCTGCTCTCATACCCTATCAACATAATGTTCATCACATTAACTGTCTTTTTTTTTAACTGCATAACTCCAAAGAGCCTAGAAGACATGATTTCAAGTCCCAAGTGAGGCAAAAGAAGACAGGTGATCACAGCCTCTACACATTCACATAAATGATTACCTAACAGTTCCAAGTTTGCCAAACCCTTTCAAGCATTCACCTGAGCTGGCTTTCCCAAATGCTGGGTGAGTGCCTATGATCATATAATTTGTTTTACAGAGAGGTTAGAGGGCTTGGACAAAGTTATAATGGTGAGTGGCCCTATGAGGACTAGCTCCTCTGTCTCCTGACTCCAGGCTACATGCTCTCCCGTTGCCACTGTAAGTTGGACTGCAGCAAACAAGTGAAGGGAGAGTCTTCTGTCCTGTACCATCCGGGTTTCCTTCTTCATTTCTCTCTGGGGCCTGGAAACAGGCTACATTTGAAAACTCACAAAACCTGCTGATGTGGTTTGAAGACTGAAGGCAAAACAGCTCTGTGTGAAATGAGCTCACAGATGTCATATAATGGTTATCCAGGGCTTTTTCTTTAACAAAGTTCACAAGCAAGCCACTCATCCCCTGACAACTAGGAACAGTTCCAAATTGATAAGAAAAAGGACTTGGAGGGGCCAAAGTGGTGGCACAAGTGGTAAGGTATCTGCCTTGCCTGCACTAGTCTAGTATGGACTGTGGTTTGGCATTTGCCTTGCATGCACTAAACTTGGATGGACTGCAGTTTGATCCCCGGCATCTCATATGGTCCCCCAAACCAGAAGCGATTTTTGAGCACAGAGCCAGGAGTAATTCCTGAGTGTCATCGGTGTGGCCCAGAAACACCCTCCCCCAAAGAAAAGGCCCTCTAAAGAAAAATAGAGGCTGAAGCACAAAACAGTATGACTCACCCTCCAATAGAAAGGGGAGTTGGCAAAATTATCATAATCACAACCCTCCATATCCAAATGTACCACATCTGCAATGAAAAAATACATAAAAAGGGAATCACAGCCCATCTGCTACAAGATCTTTAGGGGACTCTATAGAATCTGAGCAGCACACAGCAGGTAAGAATGAGAATGGAAAGAGTATACAGCAGTGCAAGGGTTAAGATGTTGCTTTACATGCAGCTGACCAAGGTAAAATTTCCAGTATCGGGGCCCAGGAGATAGCATGGAGGTAAGGCGTTTGCCTTTCATGCAAAAGGTCATCGGTTCGAATCCCGGTGCCCCATATGGTCCCACATGCCTGCCAGGAGCGATTTCTGAGCATGGAGCCAGGAGTAACCCCTGAGCACTGCCGGGTGTGACCCAAAAAAACAAAAAAAAACTTTTTTTTTCCAGCATCACATATGATTCCTGAAACAAACTGGGATGATCTCTGAGCTCAGAAGCTACTGTTTGGGAACATAAATAAATTTCATGACATACAGATACATTAAAGATGCTCTAATGGTGAGACGGAGAGAAAGAACAGTGGGCAAGACACTTGCATTGTACACAGCAATGGGGTTTAATCCTCAGCACTGCCTAAGGTCCTCTAAGTCCACTAGGAATGATCCCTGAACACAGAGTCAGGAGCAAGCCCTGAGCATCATAAAATACTGTAACCAAAAGAAAAAAAAAAAAACCAAGAATGTGCTCTCCTAACATCTGTCATGGAAAAAGATGAATTAAGACAAGAGAAAATTCTACTATTCATCTATTAAAGTAGTCAAAATCCTTGAGTGCAAATTCCTGCACTGCAGCACTGGGAGAAAGGTCAAAATCCAAAATACCTGATCAGACCAAAACCTGCCAAGGATGTGAAGTGATATGAACTCACATTCGGTGCTAGTGAGGATGTGCCATGATACACCATTTATAATTAGCAGTTTCTTACAAAATTAAGCAAATACTTACCTTCAACCCAGTAATTACTTTTTTGATCACTATCCAAAGACCTTAAAGACTTAAGACCACCCAAAGGCCTGCACACAACAATCCTTCTAGCCGCTTACTTCAAAACTGAAAACCAAGATTGTCCTTCAGCTAGCAAAAGTCTAAGGTGTTCTATCTAGACCATGGAATGTGATTCTGAATAAAAAAGAAGTCAATCTCAAAAGGCCACACATAATACAATGCCAACCAAAGAACACCAGAGAAGACAAAACCCTGGAGACAGCACAGAGAGCAACAGTTATCAAGAGTTCACGAGAAATGAATAGGCAGCAGAGTTCAGACAGATTACAGGGCAGTGAAACCAAATTGTGTGATAACAATAGTGATAGAACATTTCATTATGTATCTGCCTGAAACCATCAACTGCACACCACCAAGAATGATGCTCACATACTGTTCTTATCCCTTTGGACATATGCCATTCTCACCAATGTGATGAAGTATCTCTGTCAGTTGAATTTGAATTTCTTTGATGATAAGAAATTATGAACACTTTTAGAAACAATAAAAACAGTAGAAGCATCAAGCTACAGCACACATGAAATGAGCCAAATCGTATACTACAGTGTGTGTATGAGTATAGGGTATGACACAGCCCTGACCCTATGCTATCAGTGTAAGGTTAGGGCTGAAACTCAGACTATTTTGGTGCTAAATGCTGCAGCAGGGGAGAAGGCCCTATCTGAGGGTGCAGGGTCAGGAGATGGAACTTTTCCACTTCCTACTCCATAAAACTAAAAATATAAACCTGAAACTGTTCTTTAAAAATTGTAAAAAATGTTTGATGAGAGGTCTGGAGTGATAGCATAGCGATAAGACGTTTGCCTTGCATGCAGCTGGCCTAGGACGAACCCACCTTAGATTCCTGGTATCTCATATGGTCCCCCAAGCCTACTAGGAATGACTTCTGAGCGCAGAGCCAGGAATAACCCCTGAGTGTTGCCATGTGTGCCCAAAACCAAAAAAAAATTTTTTTCTTTGTTTAATGAACAGACAATTCTCTGAGGTAAACCAACAGATGGCCAGCACACTCAAGAAAAAATTTTCATCATCACTTATCATTAGGTAAATCTAAATCAAGTAGATGATGAGAGATCATTCTACACCACTGAGAAATATAGGAAACAATCTGTGTTGGCAGGGATGTGATGAGAAAAGACTCTCATTTACTGCTGGTGGGAATATTATCTGATCAACCCCTATGGAAAACAGTATGGAGGGTTCTCAGTAAACTTAGAATTGAGCTGCCATATGACCCAGAAATTCCACTTCTGGGTATCTATCTCCAGAATAAAAATATCATTAACTCAAAAGGACATATGCACACCATTATATCATTGCAGCACTTTGTACAACAGCTAAGATTTGGAAACAATCTAGACATCTAATGGCAGGTGAGTGAATCATGAAGATATTGCATATATATGTATATATACAGATATATATATAGATATATATGCAAAGGAATACTACACAACTATAAGAAAAGATGCAATTCGCTGTGACATGGAATAAATCATGAAATTATAAATAAGTGAAATATATAATATCATTTAAAATATATAAATAAAATTAGTCACAAGAATAAATACATGGTAATATCTCTATGTGTGGTATTTATTAGAAAAACTGTATGAGAGAATGATGCAATGGTTTGAAAAGAGAGATGCCTAGATCATCCTAAACCTCAGAGTATGGAGATGAGAAGGAAAGAAAGAGTGGAGGAGGGGAAAGAAGACAGATTCAAAATTACAGGGACAGGAGAAGAGGGTAATAGTGGCACTAAGAAAGGACATAACTAAAAATCCAAGCTGGAGTCAATAATACTGAAATCATGAGACCATGGCTTTAATAATCGAACCTAAAAACGTGCCTGTCAAGATGGTATCCTAAGAGGGGGAGGTATGGGAAGGAACCTGGGAACATTGGTTGAAGAAAGGTAGTAGGATTAGTGTTGGAACAATGTATATCTAAAACTCAACTATAAATAACCTCACAAGTCATGGTACTTTAATTAAAAAAAAAGCCTATTTAAAAAGAATAAAATAGCATGGAGGTAAGGCATTTGCCTTCCATGTAAAAGGTCATCGGTTCGAATCCCGGTGTCCCATATGGTGCCCCGTGCCTGCCAGGAGCAATTTCTGAGCATGGAGCCAGGAGTAACCCCTGAGCACTGCCGGGTGCGACCCAAAAAAAAAAAAAAAAAGAATAAAATAAATCCAAGCCAGGGATATGGCTCAGTACATGTCTTGCCTCACAGTCTTTTGTTTAATCTCCAAGAGTGTCCCCTATCCCCCCAAAAAGATGTCTTTTAAATTTAAATACTTTAACTCACCAAGGGGATGTTTGAAACAGAGGTACTTTCTATAACAGTGATTAGTTGTGATAAGCTTATTTTCTATCTATCACTTTTTGTTTGGGGACTATACTCAGCAATGCACAGGGCTTACTTACCTCCTGGTGGTGCTTAGGAGACTGGGGTGCAAGGAATTGAACCTGGGTCTGCTCTGTGCAATGCAAACACCCTACCTACTGTGTTATCTCTCTGACCCCTAGTCAATCATTTTGATCTATTGCCGTATGTTGGAGAATTCCTAGTGAAGGTACAACCACAAAACACATTTCGTTTTTTAATAAATTACTTTATTACATAGTTGCTTATAATACATTTGTTCCAAGACCAATCCTACCACCAATATAAAATTTCTTTTACCACCGCCCCCACCCTAATTCCCACCCATTCTTAAGTCTACCCCCTTGGCAGGAACAAAATAATCTATATTGCTTATTTGCAGGTAATTGAAAATGACATTATTTTTTTAAAGTACAGTGATAAGAAAAGTAGTAAAAAGTACTATATATCACAATGAGTTCATTAAATCATTGACAGAAGGTTTGCTAAAGAATTTGTTGCAAGTTGATTTTCTGTTATTTATTTGTTTCTGAACATTGGTGGCTTTGAATCCACATTGATGTCTAAATTGGTGTGTTCCTACTGGCATGACAGTATTGAAAAATATCTGGAATTGTCACATGGCCACATATGCAACCAAACAGTCCAGGAATTGCAACCTGTGCTTAATATTGCAGCTTTTGTGGGCATTGTTCCTGGCAGCCAAAAATTAATCTCTTAATGGAAAAATATTGAAAGTCTCTATTGCTTTGCTTTTATATCATTAAAAAGGCAGATTGTGTTGGTCATTCACTATTCCCCAGATCTCCAAAATATCCCTCCTAGTTCTCTTCTATGTCTGTGCTCTAGGAGAGAACAGTGCACATGAACGCAATTCACACTGATGTATCAACTGCTACTCTAAAGAACTATGCTGAAATGTTAAGAAATAGGGCTCTAAAATCAGGACTTGGGGTGATAGGAGTGACAACTAGAGAGAGATAGGGGTGGGTAACTCCTTGTCCTTCAGCTATGTGTGGCTGCCACTCAGACAGCATTTTCTACCTTCTTCATGTTTCAAGAAGGACGATTTTGTCTCAGAATCTATATTAATCCTTTACCTTCAGGCTACACATTTCTTGCTAGCATACACATTAAGCATGCACCAGCCTTGAGGTCTCTAGACTTGCTATTCCCTTTGTGGAGCACTATACTTCCTCAAATAGACTCGTGACTTGTTCCCTCCAAAGAGATCGTCCTTGCAACAGTTCTACATCCCCTTTCCTGAGCCCCAGTTCTTTGCATTCTCTAATATCTCTGAGCCTCATCTGCCACTGACAACACACTCAGAAGAGCAGAGTTAAAAGGAATCTTGCAAAACACAGGGGAAAAGAAAAGCATCTGCCATAGAGGCAGGCTGGGATGACAGAGAAACTGGAGACACTGATGGAAAGCAGTGGACACTGGTGAAAGTGAAGGAAGTGGTGCTGGAACAATATTATATCTCACGGTGATTAAATACCTAAAAAAATAAAGTAAGAAAAAAGGGACCTCTTACAGCAACAATTTGGGGGCATTCCATGTTTCACTCCCCTTTCCAAGCTCTTATACTTGGTCTGAAAAAATGAAACCGAAGTTTCTTGGGCCCTATTTCTAGAAATCTGCTTCAGGGGCTGAGATGAGAGGACACTCCAAAAGGTGTGCACAGACATGGGGAATGGATATGAGTCCTCAGGGTAAGAGATGAGAGAAGAACTCGAAGCCACAGATCCAATCAGCTTTCTCTGTATCTGAGACTGCAACCTAGGCCCTTGTACACATTTGAGCTTAATTAAAAAGTAAGTGGAAAAACTAGCTTGACTAGACTAAATTGTGGGTTATTTTTTTGGTTCATCTTTGGTCTGGGTTTTTGTTGTTGTTCTATTTGGAGTAATTTATTTTTGGTTGTTGATTGCTTTGTTGTTGTTTTTATGATTTTTGTTTATTTAAACAATACAGTAAAATATAGAATATAGTGAAGGGGTAAAACAACAAAATTTTAATAGGCATCTTTTGCACAGAAACAAGATTTCTCCTGTGCTCTTTCTGAACTGGTCAGGGGAGTTCATCCTTCAGAATCATCTAAAAGTTGACTGAGTTCTTAGTTCCAGGTACCCAGTACCCTAAAAAGACTGTGACCTCATTTCGAGGGAAGAGAGAACAGCCAAGAACTTCAGTGTATCTAGAGCTCACAAGTTGAGTTCCCTTTGGTGAGTTCAACATCATAATCATAGATATGTCAAAGGTCTCACCAATTCCCACCAGAGCTTGTGATATCGTTATTCATCAGTTAGTCAGCATGTGTTATTGCAGCCACATAAGGATGAGGCTACACCAGTGCCTGACTCACTGCAAGAGTTAGAACCGGGTTCCAGGATCTTGGGCCAGTGGGTGAATACCTAGGCATTGCAGAGGGAAAAAGCCCTAAACCACTGAACTGAAAGTTCAAGTAACTGCCTTCCTTTTATCAGACAAACAAGTATCTATGGCGCTTCATGACAAGGTTTTTTCCTTCTTAGGTCATCAATACTGACAAATCAAGCCTGATGATAGTTTCCGCCAATTGTCAGCTACTCTGAAATGAGTTCATACCCCCTTTGGGCTCTCTAGACGCTGACTTATCCCCAAAGATGGTCTCAGCACAAAGAGGAATATTCACAAAATCTGATCTGATTTTGCAGCAAAGTAACCACTGAGTTCCTTTCTTCAGTCACTCATTCTCTAGATATAGCTCTAAATCCCAACCACCACTGAATGGGACAAAAAAGTCTCTAGAGTCAGAGAAATACCTGACTGCACATGAGATCAGTGAAAAGGGAAGGAATGCGGGAAGGGCAGAGGAACTTGTGACAGCAGTAATACCCAATGCTTCTGCAAGAGGCACACCCAGCAATTTACAAGCTCCCTGTGAAACTTGTCACAAAGCACAAGACTATCAGCTGACTAGGGTTTGGGTTTGGTTTGGCTTTTCTCTATCCACTTTATTCAGCCACATTTTCTTAGTTTCAAAGCAACATGATTTTCACAGGGTTTCTAGAAACACTCTCCACACCCCTACAATCTGCCCTGACTTTCTTTTAATAGCCCATTACTATAAAATCTTCAGCATTCTTTGGTCTGTTGCCTTAGTATCTCACTCTTTCTCTAAATCTGTGACTATTTTTGTGTTTCCTAGTCAGTAATCCTAGCTACTATAAATAATGCCTGGTAGTAAAAGCCTGATCAGCCTGTCTGTGTGAAACAGCTCACTAGGGAAAATGCACCCTGGCCTGGGGAAGTTACACCAACAATCTACTATTGCTCTTTCTTTCTTTCTTTTTTTTTGTTTGTTTGTTTTTGTTTTGGGGGCCACACCTGGTGATACTCAGGGGTTAGTCCTGGCTATGCACTCAGAAATCACTCCTGGCTTGGGGGTCCATATGGGACTCTGGGGGATTGAACCGTGTCCGTCCTGGGTTACCCCATGCAAGACAAGCACCCTACCACTGCATTACTGCTCAGACCCCTGCTCTTTCTTTCTTAATGGAAGTAGGGTATACACATTGTCAAGTCAACAATCTACTTTCAACAATTCTGTTCTTACCCAAGTGATTGTAGAGCAGGCAAAGAATCTCTTCTCAATTCAAATTTTAAGATATGAAACTTAAAGCACAATTAATTCTGAAGTGCTTTGTTTCTATTCCTCTTTAGGGGGCACACAGTATACTCTCAAATTTTCTCTTGTCATCAGAGATACAAACATGTATGGAGACGTTTGGCAAATACAGTCAGATTCCTTCTTGAAATAGCTGGATGGACTCACCTAAACTACTAAGAAAGTCTAAAAGATTAAGCTACTATGGCTTTGCTCTGGTTGCTATTTTAAGAAAGTCGTAAAGCAATTATTTGAAGATCACAACATGCACCCATCATCATACTTCAGAGTTAAGAGATTTAACATAAACAATCTGTAAAATAGGCATTATAAGAACTCTTAAGCTCTCATTGATTTTAATATTAAAAGATATATATTTTCTGAGGGGCTAGGATATGATTCAAACAGTTGCATACTTGTCACATTTTTAAGTCCTGGGTGTCATCCCTGGCACCATACAGCCCTTCTGAGTATTGCTAGGATTAGCACTGATGATCCCCCAAACACTGATGGAAGTGACCTCTCCCCAATTTTTTAAAGTTCAAACCCTGAGTTATTTTTAAGGTTTGAGCTCTCTCACTAAGCTTCATTCCCTCCCCTGGCTTTTGCTACTAAATAAACTGAACCCTAAAATGTGTCACTGAACAGCGTGATAGTAAAGTGCTTAAGGCTGACCTAGATTGGATCCCAACATTCCATATGGTCTCCAAGCCCACCAGGAACAATCTGAGCACAGATCAGGAGCAAGAACTAAATATAATCAGGTCTGGCCAACAAATAGATAAAATGCATCACTGTCAAAGATATAAAGACAATGGAAAAGAAGACACAGAGAACAAATGTCTACCTTGAAAATGGGCCATTCCGGCTAAAGAAACTGTGGTACATATACACAATGGAATATCATGCCGCCATCAGAAGAGATGAAGTCATGAAATTTTCCTATACATGGATGTACGTGGAATCTACCATGCTGAGTGAAATAAGTCAGAGGGCGAGAGAGAGAGACGCAGAATAGTCTCACTCATCTATGGGTTTTAAGAAAAATAAAAGTCTTTTTTGCAACAATCCTCAGAGACAATGAGAGGAGGGCTGGAACTTCCAGCTCACTTCATGAGGCTCACCACAAAGAGTGATGAGTGCAGTTATAGAAATAACTACACAGAGAACTACCATAATCATGTGAATGAATGAGGGAACTGGAAAGCCTGTCTGGAGTACAGGTGGGGGTGGGGTTGGAGGGAGGAAAATTTGGGACATTGGTGGTGGGAATGTTGCACTGGTGAAGGGGATGTTCTTTACATGACCGAAACCTAATCCCAATCATGTATGTAATCAAGATGTTTAAATAAAGGAAAAAGAAAAGAAAATGGGCCATTCTATATCTGTGACAAGAAGATTAAGCCATTTCCTTCTGCACCGACAGTGCCACTTTTACACAGTGCTCTCTATTAAATAGCCACACAACTCCAATGTATTTGTGGAATATTTCTTTTTACCTTGTATTTAAGATACCCAAGTGCAAACTGATCATGGCCACCTGACTTGCACAAACAGACAACTCGTGAGTGTGCTGGAGCCAGATCCCTGACAGAGAGAGCACCTGTCAATAATTTACTTCACCTACGAGCTTGGCCCAGATCCCAAAGACACTCAGGAAACTAAGCACAACACAGCAAGCAACAAATAAGCTTTCAAATAAGAAGGGGAAGAGTAGGTGGGCAAAATTTACTAAGACAACAGGTTCACATTGGAGGTGAATACCAGTGAATGAAGTCTGAATATCAACACTGTGAAGAGTTCTGAAAAAACTAATAAAAAATCATCAGTCTCAGAGAAAAGTCATCCTTAAAGAGGCAACAATAAGGAGGTCTCAGCTATGAAAATCACTTGTTTGTTTTCAAATATTTACATGGAAAAAATATCTACATTCTGAAATTCCCTCAACAAATAGTAAATTCTCTGAAAGAGAAGATCCTACCAAAAAATCTTTTTTTATTCTTTGTGTTTGTTTGTTCGTTTGCTTTATGGGTATACCTGGCAGTACTCAGGGGTTCCTCCTGACTCTGCACTCAGGAGTCATTCATGGTGGGGCTCAGGGAACTATATGGGATGCAAGGAATCATACTCAAGCCAGTCACATGCAAGGTAAGTGCCCTACCAGTTGTACTATCATTCCAACCTGACCCCCAAACCCTATTTTTATTTTAAACATATATTTTATTTTAAACATACATTCAGAAAGGCATTTATTGGTAGTAAAATAAAAAGTCGTTCAATCATTCTGACGCTCTACATTTACATAAAGGTTTCAAAAACTGAGAAAAATATTGAAGAGACAGTACAGGAGATTAGGTATTTGTTTTGCACATGGTCAACCTCTCTAGTCAATCCCCAATACTGAATATAATCCAATGGTCAATGCCAGAAATGGTCCCTGAATATGGAATGGGGGGATGAATCCAGATCCACTGCAGGCAAGGCAAGTGCCCTCCCACCTTGGACAACTTTAAAAAAAAAAAGGTAATTTAAAAAAAATTTAAAAAGGTAACTGCTATGGCCCTATAGAGTGTTTTTATATAAGAACACGCAATTTTTCCTCACCTCCAAAACCTGTTTTAGGAATCTAGATCTACCTAAAAAACATAAACAGGGAATACAGAAGTTCCTGGTGCACAACAGGGAGTCTCAAAGGAGAGAGGAATCTTTTATATAATTTGAACCAACTACATAATTGAAGCGCTGACAGTGAGACCAGCGTGCCAGGAAATGCACCCAGTTCACAGGCTCTCCTGTAACAGAGGGCCAGGCTTGGGCTCCACACTACCAACCCGTTACCCGTTACCTTTTCCTATCTCTCTCCTGCCCTCTTCTTGATAAGAAACAGATAAAAACAGATATTATAAAAGTGAAGTTCTTATCTGAGCGCTCATGTGTGCTCTTCCAAGTTACATCATTTATTATTACTTCCATGCTAAGTGAATGGACAGCATGTGATCAAATACTCATAAAGCAGTTTCCACCAGGCCAGAGATAGTACAGCGTATAGGGAGCTTGTCTAAAGCTTAGCCAATCTGAGTCTGATCCCTGCCATCTATCTGGTCCCCAGACCCAACCAGGAGGGATTCCCACTGGGAGTAACACCCGAGCACAGTCAGGTGTGGCCCTAAAACAAAAGACTTTATACTTCTCTCTAACTCTCTAGTCTATTGGGCTCTGCCACTAAAGTGGACTAGAGACCTCTATTTTTGTTTTTGATTTTTTTTGGGGGGGTTCACACCCGGCAGTGCTCAGGGGTTGCTCCTGGCTCCATGCTCAGAAATTGCTCCTGGCAGGCACGGGGGACCATATGGGGTCCCTGGATTTGAACCGATGACCTTTTGCATGAAAGGCAAACGCCTTACCTCCATGCTATCTCCTGGGCCTTTGTTTTTGATTTTTAAGCTTCTACTACAAAAATATTTTTGTTTTGTTTTGTTTTCAGGCCACACCCGTTTGATGCTCAGGGGCTACTCCTGACTAAGCGCTCAGAAATTGCCCCTGGCTTGGGGGGACCATATGGGACTCTGGGGGATTGAGCCTTGGTCCTTCCTTGGCTAGTGTGTGCAAGGCAGACACCTTACCTCTAGCGCCACCTCACCTGCCCCGAAATATTTTTTTTTTAATCTGAAACTACATAGCAGTGACTTTTAACTACTCAATAAAAATATTTAGGGGCTGGAGCAATATTATAGCGGGTAGGGCTTGCGTCATACAACGGTCCATGTCTAGCACCTCATCTGTTCCCCAAGCTCTGTCAGGAGTGATTCCTGAGCACAGAGACAGAAGTAACCCCTGAGCACCATCAGGTGTGCCTCTCCAAGATTACATATATATACAAACACACATATATATAATATAGTAAACAACATAATAGTATTTGCAAGGTGAATTAAAACCTTTTAAGCAAACTTCGAAATTTGCAATTAAATAGTATTTGCGAGGTGAATTAAAACATTTTAAGCAGAGGCTGCATTGGTAGCACAGTGTTACGGCGTTGCCTTTCATGCAGCTGACCCGGGACAAACCCTTATTCAATGCCTGGCATCCCATACGGTCCCCCAACCCTACCAGGAGTGAGTTCTGAGCACAGAGCCAGAAGTAACCCCGTGAGTGCTGCTGGGTGTGGCCCCAAAACAAACAAATAAAAAGAACACATTTTAAGCAAAATTTGAAATTTAATTTTATACTAGTTGAACCTTTGACTGCCCACAACTATGCATCTATATATATAAGATTTTAGAAGAAGAGACAATTCTCACTGGCTTTTTCCTTTTCATTGTTATGCAGTAAAATTCTTTACAAAGAATTTTAATTGTAATTAAATTTTAATTTAATTTTCAGTTAAGAGAAATTACGGTTGATGAGAGTGAGTTATTCCAAAAAGATCTACTTTTTCCCCCCTAATTTTCCCAGTGTTCTCTGGACCTATACCTGGTTCTGTGTTTCAGAAATCACTCCTGGCAGACTCAGGGCATCATATTCAGTGCCAGGGAAAGAATCTAGGTCAGCCACATGCAATGGCAAAATTCCTTATTGCTGTACTCTCTCTCAGGTCTTGAGTCCTTCCAAAATGAACTAAACATCCCACCTAAGGGGAATGTAACAATTCTAATACCAAATTATTTGTTTTAGGTAAGCCCCATTTTAAAACTTCTTAGTCATAATATCACCCTTTCCATAAGATTAGGGTGCTACCAACCTGCCTCTAGCTGACAAGCACAGTACCCCCACCTCCACTTTGCTCCACCGTCCAACCAAGAAGTGAGAAGTCCTGGTCCCTCTATGCACTATGTGGGGACTGCAGGACGCTGACTCCTGCCCCAACCCCATATTGCTCGGCACTGCTCAAGCTCCACCAGAAGCAGAGACACTTCCACAGCTTTGCAGGCTGACTTAGGCAAGATCAATAAGCAGCAGGAGCCAGCAGGATCAGAACAATCAATAAAAACACACCTGTGCTAGACTTTTCCCATAAGAGAACGGCACCCCTGCCTCATCCCAGCCCCCCACATCTCGCACTTGGAAGCACTCTGAGGGGAAAAATTTTCAAAGCCATACAATTTCACCTGCTTGGCACACAGCAACTTCAAACTGAGATTTTATATAATATAAGTAAAGTTTCAAACCTGTGGTCCAGCTCCACGTGGTCTGTGACCCTTCCTACCCTGGCACGCTTGCGAATCTTTGTGCATAATAAAAGTTTCTTATAAGTCCTCCGAACTCTGCAAGCAGCATCACTCGCACATTGGGCAGAATCCTGCCAGCCCCCAGATGGGTTGGTCGTGGTCGTGGTCTTTGCTGAGCCGCCACACATCTTCTGAGTGGTTTAACCTTCTCCTCGCTTCTCTTACCAACATGGACCTGGACAACAAATGCTGATGATCCTCTGTTGCTAAAAAAAAAAATCTTTCACAGCGAACTGTCCTCAATGATCACTTTTCTCCTAGGTGAGAAAGTCATTTGGCAACAGCCTACTGAGTTCCTCTTTCAAAGGTTTAAAAAGGAAAAGAAAAAAAAAAAGGAACACTGATTTGTTAGACTGATTAAGCCCACCAATAATTTAGGAAGTAAAATGCGTCCATCAGGTGATAAAATATGCCCTCAGCAAGCAAGTCCATTATAAACACAGCCCCGTCCAAATACTACTTCCTACTTTCGATCCTAAACTTGCGCTCCAGTTAGCAAAAGACAAACACTCCTCAGGTTGAACAGCTTGAACTGACTCACTCCATCTGTGCTCCACTGTTGGAGTCTGTGCAGTTGTCATGTAATTGGTCACAAGACTTATTCATATGGCTCTGGGCAAATGCGGTGACTTGCCTTCAGCTGCAAGGTTGCTCTGACATTGGCCACATCACCCTGTTAATGGCTCTCATGTGAGCAAATGTCAGCTGACTGGTCTTTACTCTGCAACCTTGCAAAATTCTACTGAGTAAGTGAGATAGTTACTCCAGAAAAACATGCAGGACTTAAAATCTAGGAGGTGAGGCAGGAGAGGAAGAACAGGGATGCATATTTGCTTGAGTATTCACAAACAACACACACACACCTATGTATGTATAACAGCAATAAGTGAAAGAAGCCAAAAACCCTTCGAACTCTTGTACTGAATTTCTGAGCATAGTTGAGCAGAGAAAATCCTGAGCTGTCGGAATCTAAGACAAGGAAAGTTCAATTAAATTTCTGTCACTAACATACTTCATCTGTAAAAGGAAACAATGCTGTAGAATCTTATTTTCTATAGTACAAATTCATGGAAAAATTAATTTTTCTCTTGGAATAAATAAAAACACAGGTCTCTAGAGACAGGTCAAGTCTACATACACACACACACACACCTATCCCAATTTCTTTTCTTCTTCCTTATCTGTAAATCTAGCAGACGGAAATATTAATAGATCCCTAAAACCTAGTGAATGCTTCTTTCCTGTTTATTTAGTTTGGGGATGGTTTAAATATATCTTTAAGAAAAACATTATTATACATATAGCCTTAAAGTTCCTCTATAACAAACCCTCCAAATACCTTATATACTCCCACCCTAAAACACAGATCACAATACAACTTCTATCATCATTACTCTCTTGTAGCACGTGCTACATTGATGTTGCAGAGACAAAGCCAGAATAGGAAAGAATTCATGTTTCCAGGAAAGAGAACATATTTTGAGGTCAAAGCATAATTGCATAACCATAGTATGATCACAGAAAATTTTATTTTGTTTTGATTTTAGGCCACACCCTGAGGCACTCAGGAGTTACTCCTGGCCTGTGCTCAGAAATTACTCCAGGCAAGCTTAGGGGGCCATATGGGATTGAACCTCAGTCAGGTGCATGCAAGGCAAAGGCCCTACCCACTATACTATCATTCAAAATCCCGATCTTAGATTCTTTTTTAATTTAAACAATCTTATAAAAAAAAACTCTTCTCTCTTTCTCTCCTCTCTATCTTCTCTCCCCCTCTTCTCTTTCTCTTCTCTCTCTTTGTCTCTCTGTCTCTCTTTCCTCCCTTCCTTCCTCCCTTCTCTCTTCCCTCCCTCCCTTCCTTTCCTCTTTCCTCCCTCCCAAAGGCTTCAAATCAAAAATCACTCTTTAGGGCCTGGAGCAGTGGCACAGTGATACAGTGTGTGCCATGTACACAGCTGACATAGGATGGACCACGGTTTGATCCTCTGGCATCCCATATGGTCCCCAAGTCAGGAGTGATTTCTGAGAAGAGCCAGGAGTAACCCCTGAGCATCATTGGGTGTGGCCAAAAAACAAACAGCAAAAAAATTCACTCTTTAGATATCATCAGATTCACTGAACACTAGTGACCCAGGTGAGGCAGATTCATTCAAGATTTAAAGGTTTTTTTTTTTTTTTTTTTGGTTTTTGGGTCACACCCGGCAGTGCTCAGGGGTTACTCCTGGCTCCATGCTCAGAAATTGCTCCTGGCAGGCACAGGGGACCATATGGGGCACCGGGAATCGAACCGATGACCTTTTGCATGAAAGGCAAACGCCTTACCTCCATGCTATCTCCCAGGCCCCTCATTCAAGATTTAAAAGTGTTCATTGTCAAGAGGGTGGGACCTGGTAAGATGTCAAAAAGCCTGAATTTTACAAAATACACAGTAGTAACATTGGGAAACATACAACATTCTACCTTTATTGTTAGAAAAATTAGTTTTAAATTTTCAATCTCTCACCTAGGAAAGGTCTTCATCCAAGAGCCAATGGTTTGGACAATTCTCAGGGATTACTCTTGGCTGTGCATTCAGAAAATCACTCCTGGTGGGTTCAGGGGAGCATATGGGATGCAAGGAATCATACCCAGACCAGTTGCATGCAAGGCAAGTGCCCTACCAGCTGTGCTATCACTCCTGTCTGGCCCCTAAGCCCTATTTTTAAACATAAATTAAACAAATGCATTTACCTGGTAGTAAAACACAAAGGTGTTCAATCATTCTGATACTCTACATTTATCTAAGGTTTCAAACACTGAGAAAGGGGATGAAGAGACAGTACAGAAGATTAGGTATTTGCTTTGCACATGGCCAACCCCTAGTCAACCCCTGCTACTGAATATGGTCCCATGAGCAATGCCAGATATGGCCCCTGAATATCACCAGAAATATCACTAAAGACCCTGAGCACTTACCCCAAAGAACAGATTCAAATACTTATAAAATAAAAAATATGGACCAAGGGTGTGGTTCTACTGAAAGCACACACCTTAAATCATGAGACCTGGGTTGAACCCTGGCACCAAAAATCAAAACAAAGATATTTATCCTCCCTACTGGTGGAGGGGGCAGTATTTGTTTGGGGGCCACACCTGGCAGTGCTTAAGAATTACTCCTGACTCAGTGCTCAGGGATCATTCATGGCAGGCTCAGAGGACCATGCCAGGGATCAAACCCAGGCCACCCATGGAGCAAAAGCAAACTCTCTCAATCCTGAATCAAACATTTTTAATGGTCAGAATGAGAAGAGATGAAAAGAACAATTTGGTTACAAAGAAAATTTGGGTGAATTGACCAAACAACACTGGTGAGGATTCCTTCTAAACAGAAATCAGCAAAAAGAACAGAACACTTTAGTCCAAGTCCTCCTTTCTGTCTCCTCCATATGGTGGCATCCATCTATAGTTAACCCCTATGTACCAGGCATTCATTGTTTCTCCTTAAATTCAGTCAACGCAATTCTCTGCTATTTCTTTGATTCAGTGTCAACGCGAAGTTCACCATGTTTGCATTCACAGATTTCTGTTGTCAACCTCAAAGTTTTGGATTTGACAATTCTGGGAGGAGTTTGAGAATTTACATTCTGACAAGTTCCCTAAAGGCTACCGTAGACTGCTGCTTCTGCTGCTCCTTAGCAGTTTGGGAACCAGATGTCTTAAGAGTCACTTCCTTCATATAAATTCCATCTTCCCTATGAAAGCGTCTCAGCTAGAGGACAGATCTTTACCTTTGTCAAATTCCTCTGCATTTTTCTTTAACCATATTTTGAACACTTATGTCACTGCTTCTCAGTGAGTTAGAGGGCACATTGTAGATCACTATGCTTGCTATTTGTGAAAACTGGATCCTGATGTCCATTTCAGACTTCATCCAAAGGGGCCTGGGAGATAGCATGGAGGTAAGGCGTTTGCCTTTCATGCAAAAGGTCATCGGTTAAAATCCCGGTGCCCCATATGGTCCCCCGTGCCTGCCAGGAGCGATTTCTGTGCATGGAGCCAGGAGTAACCCCTGAGCACTGCCGGGTGTGACCCAAAAAACAAAAAACAAAAAACAAAAACAAAAAAAAGTGTCTGCCAGACTTCATCCAGGTCTTACAACATGGTAGATGCCCATAACCTTATGATGAATTTATATTTAATATAAATAGAAATTCATGTGAATTATAAAAATAATTTATTTAACTACATATTTATATAAATTATGAATACATTTATACCAAATATTTACATTAAAATGATGATGTCAACATACCAACAAGAAGTATGCTTAACAGTCTGATGTAGGTGCTAGTGTTCAAATACAACTAAACTCATTCTCATGCTCAGGTTTTACTACAAGCAGAGTTCCTACAGAAGCTTACATGCTGCATTCTCTCCAATAAATATGGTACTGATGTGGTATCTATTTTATTAATTCTTTGTTCTGGGCATCAAACCTGGGCCTCCTGCTGGGCAATCCTTGTACCCCACTAGTAAGGTACACACATCCCTGGCCCCTACTGCGGTATCTCAAGAGAAAGGACTTTATGGCTTTGAAAAATAAAAACGCTGTTTCCTATTGCCTGACCTTAAAACCCACAATTTTGCAGCTTGAAATCCACAAAAATATTAATAACATAGAGACACACAACTCAAAACCACACTCTTCATACTTAAAGGCAATGAATGCCCCTAGATCTTCACATTTCCTTATAATTATATGGGATCTAAATAAAATTTTCCAGTAGAGGGACAAAAATAAGTCACAATTATATTCTCTAATGAAGTACTCTTTGAAAACTTTAAATCAGTTTGCAGAGTAGATAAGAGAAAACCATGTTTAGACCTTTAGCGCCCAAAAGTCTGTTCTCTCCTTCAAGCCAATCTCCTCTTTCACCCTAAACCTTCTCTTTCTGGAAATGGAATACTACTCCAGCTTTCTCTGGTCAGTTGGTATCATGTTGAGTGCCTAGTTCCCTCTGTTTGCATATGAAATAACAAATACTAACATTGATCATGAGCAGGATTTGTGACCCCAGCCATGGCCAAGTTCTCCCAGTGCTCCTTCTCAGTTCTGTCACCTTCATGCATATGACTGGAGAGGCAACACCACCCATTAGGCTTACAGTACAAGTTGACTGATGCTTTCACAGTACAGATGAGTCATATCTAATGTTGGAAATCTATGGAAGAAGGAAGATTTCCCTGTGCTCTACACAGGAAAGGGGAAGCTGTGCTCTTGCTAATGTTACATTCCTCCAACAGAGTGCTAAACTGAAAAGTCAAAAAGTGGCACAAGCTAGTGAAGAGATGGATGCTGGAACATTGTATAACTGAAACAATCATGAACAATTATCTCAGAGTGATTCATTTTTTTAAAAAAATGAAAAGGAAGTGGCATAGGGGCCAGAGTGATAGCACAGCAGTAGGGCGTTTGCCTTGCACGAGGCCTGCCCAGGACAGACCCAGATTTAATTCCTGGCATCCCATATGGTCCCTTGAGCCTGCCAGGGGTAATTTCTGAATGCAGCGCCAGGAATAACCCCTGAGCACCACTGGGTGTGTCCCCCTCACCCCCAAAAAATGTGGCATAAGGGGTCCAGGGAGATGGTCCAAATAGTAGAGTACAGGCCTGGCATACACGAATGAGTCTAATATCCAGCAAAGCTGGATGTGGCCCCAGACCTCCATCATCAGGTTTTAAAATGATAAAGAGGCATAGGAATTGGGTGATTTAAAAAAAAAATCATGTGGATCATATACAAAATACCTTTACTCACAACACTAGTTCATTCTCTCCAAGCCATCAGAAATTGATCCCTACTGAGCCCAACTTCTCTCCCTAACTTTCCAATGTACTGTCTCAGGGACTCACCCTCGTTACTGTGAGAGCTAGCACTTGAAGAAGACTTCATTCCCATCACTTGTTCTGAGCTGGGAGAGTATAAATCGAGAAAATTCAAGATGAATACCTCCATATTTCCTGACATCATTATACTTTACTCCCTTACCACTCTAGGGTAAAAACAAAGAACAATAGCTTTCATCGATGTCTATCATAGTATGGTAATAATACCCAAAGACAACAAAGATAAAAGCTGGGAAGACCAACTCATGGTAGTAAGCTTAGCACAAATAGCAAGGAAGTGCAGTTAGGCTAGAGAAGGATCACTAAGACAATGATAATAGCAAATGCTCATTCTGGATAAGAACTGGGTACTAAAAGGAGGCAAAGTGACATGCATGATTCCCCTCCAGTAACAATACTGCAGACCATAATGCCTAAAAGGGAAAAACAGAGCAGGAAGAAAAATGTCTGCCCTGGAGGCAGGTATGGGGGAGGGCGGGAGGAAAACTGGGGACATGGGTGACAGGAAATGTACACTGGTGAAGGGTGTTCGAATATTATATAACTGAAACTCAATCATGAACAACTTTGTAATTGTTCATCTTATTGTGATTCCTTCCATTTTAAAAAAGTTATTTTAAAAAATACTTGGCAAAATATTTAAAAAATTAATTCAACTGAGAGAGGCAGCAATGAAACAGACTAGTTACCCCTTAAGTTTAATCATTCTGTTTTGGTGCAAAAGCACATACAAGCTAATCATGCACACTGCCAGTGTGTTACACCCCAACCATTACCTAGTCTTACTACAGAGAAACTTCCTCTGCCTGTTCCTGTTATCTTCATAAGAATAAAGAACAGAGGGAGAGTTCAGAGAGGGTCACAGGCCACAGCCACTATGGCACACTGACTCTCTTCTTACAAGGAAAGTGCCTCTGCTCCACGTGCCTTTTCCCCTCCATCAACAATAGATCGCAAG
>PVKC010016306.1:0-20879 GCA_004027635.1 Crocidura indochinensis
CCACAAGGCTCTGAAATTAGATGTGAACTACAAATCCACACAGAAGAAAAATATTATTAGCTGGAAATTAAACACCATGCTACTGAACAGCCAGTGGGTCCGAGATCAAATCAAAAAGGAAATCAAAACTTTCCTGGAAACAAATGATAATGAAGATACCACTACCCAGAATCTATGGGACACAGCAAAAGCGGTCCTGTAGAGGAAAATTTATAGCTTTACAAGCACATATCAGGAAGGAAGAAGGGGCTTACCTGAATACCCTAATGACACAGCTCAAAAAGTTAGAAAATGACCAACAAAATGAACCCAAAATAGGGAGACAGAATTTGTGCTGTTTTGATTTTCATAGGCACAGTAAATATTGGGGAGATTAGAAAGGGAATTCCGTTGGCCTAAGAGATACAGGATTTCTCTGCCCTTGAAGCATATTGTCTTGGGAATAACTATAGGCTCCGTACATGCTCTATTACTCTCCCCTAGGTCCTTTTGTGTTGTCTGGAAACTTTCTGCTCAGTCGTGAATGATAAAATCAGGCCTCTGTAACTAGAGATCTTGGTATTTGCACAGGTCATAGGATGGAGACTAGAATAAAGTCTTTTTTTATTTTTCTAGAAGTTCTGTATCATCATTGTATAGGTCTACTGTAGTTAGTGGTCTTGGTTTTTGCACTAATCATAGTACAAAGCCTAGGATAGTGTCTTTCATTATGTTTCCAGAAGTTCTGCTCTGTTGCAGTTGTCTCAGGCAGACCTCTGGGATTAGAGATCTTGGTTGTTGTACAGATCGTAGGTCAAAGCCTTGACTAGGGTCTTATATATTGGTTCCAGGATAAATTCTGCCCTGTCATGGTTATCACAGTCAGTCTTCTGTAGTTAGTGATCTTGGCTTTTGCACAGATCAAAGGATGATATATCTTCTGAATTCATCTTATTGTACAATACAGTATTTTCTTATAAAATTGAGTAAGAAAGCTGTTTTTTTAAAAATAAAATCACTCTAGCAACTAATAATCTAGAATTGAAACAAACATGCTGCAGCAAAAATTATTCAATCATACCTCTTATTTTTTGAGGGGGGGGTTGGGTCACACCCGGCAGCTCAGAGGTTACTCCTTGCTCCACTCAGAAATTGCTCCTGACAGGCTCAGGGGACCATATGGGATGCCGAGATTCGAACCACTGACCTTCTGCATGCAAGGCAAATACTTTACCTCCATGCTATCTCTCCGGCCCCAATCATACCTCTTATTAAGAGCTTAATTTCTTGGAATAGTCACAATAAATTCACCTCCAAGAAAAAACGTTCTTTCCATCGTTAGAGCAAAAGATCAGTCTGAGACAGAAATGGAATAGTCACCTAAATTTCATTATGATGGAGGTCGTGTGAAAGAATACTAAACAAGACTTTTAAGCACTTTATTTTAAATAATTTGAATTTAATTCCACTAGTATATACAATCTTCCATGAGTGTAGGGAGTATTCTTGTGTTCTCCAATATACCTCTAATTTTTAAACCTGCATCAGAACCTGGTAAGATCATAATATTTTAAAATAAATGAACTATATAGCTTAAAATAAACTGTCCAGAGCAATAATAAATGACCAATTGCACATCTGCAGGAAATTACATATATTTAACAGATGAAAGGAATATTAGGTAATTTTTAAAACAATAACACCTTTGAGCTTCAAATGAAATGTTGATTTTATCCTCAAAACTAAGAAGCTCATAATATAAGAAAGAAAAAATTATACCACATAGAGGTCTAATTGGTTGCCTGAAAAGGGTCGTGTTTTAAACCAATGCAGCACCTGCATCACTCAAAAAAACAAATTTAACAAGAAACAATTAGGAATCTAGAAATTTTAGATTATATTATTATAATTGAATTATAGTCTTTGAAAATTCTTTCATTGCATGAATAACAACAATATTTTCTATTACTAAGGCTGGTACACTTTTTTCTAAACTACTCAGAACTTCTCCTTCCACAACAAAGTTTCAAATTTGAAGCAATATAAATTTATTAGTAATATGAACTTTAATATTATACCATTTTGATTCTTGTATAAGTTTCTGGGCTACAAATATATGTATTATGATTGGCCTGTATAAGCAAAACTTGGAATAAAACAGTATTTTTAAATTTAACTCAACTAAATAAGGAGTTTGGAAGAATAAACAGACAAGTAAAAACTTAATATTAGAAATATTAAAAAAAAAAAGGGGGGGGGCGGGAGATAGCATGAAGGCAAGGCATTTGCCTTTCATGCAAAAGGTCATCGGTTCAAATCCCAGTGCCCCATATGGTCCCCCGTGCCTGCCAGGAGCAATTTCTGAGCATGGAGCCAGGAGTAACCCCTGAGCACTGCCGGGTGTGACCCAAAAACAAAAACAAAAACAAAACAAAACAAAACAAAAAACAAAAAAACAAAAAACAAAACAAAAAAAAGAAATATTATTACAATGAGAGAAAATAGATACATTTAGGTTCTATCTTCCACATTTTAGCTATAAGTATATGTCAAACAACAAAATATCTAATTGTGGCTAAAACTGACTATTCCATTGGATTTAGAGAAACTGTACAATGAATAGGGTGCTTGCATTGTATATAGCCAACCAAGTTCAAGCCCCAACACCCATATGTCCTCCCAAAGCCCCAACAGGAGTGGTCCCTGATCAAAGAGCCAGAAATAAGTCCTGAGCACTACCATATGTGGCCCCAAACAAACAAAAATTACTACTTCATTAGTCAAAATAACATGTAATTAAGACTTCTATCATTTATATGTGTATATGTGAGTATATACATGCTGTTATATAGACAAACATATGCACACACTATTGTACATACGCATACTATTTCCTTGGCTAAAAATAAATGTTCAGAAAAATACCTCAAATTTTAAAAAGAGATTACAGCCACTTCTGAAATTAAAGATAGAACATTGTTTTGAAAATATTAGATAGGTAATTTCCTACAATTAAGCTAGTAAGTATCTCAGGTCTCTTTAACTGTCAAGAAAACTATACCCCAAATGAATCAACATCAACTTTCCTGCTTTCCTCAAGTACCCTTTCTTCTACCATATCTTCCCAGCTGTTATCCCAAATTCCATCCTCCCACAGTTCCTTGCATATTTATTAGGTGCCAGGATATATAGCATCTCTTGTATATAAATATATTTACTAATTATTCAATATTCCATCTGCCCAGCTGATCAAACCATGTGGGCAGTGAGTTTACATGTACTGTTTATCTTACTGTATCCCCAGACTTTAGTACAGTATCAAGTCTAGAACTGGAGCTCAATCAACTTTCATTAACATCTGAAATATTCTTCAGTTATTCAACCAAAATTATTGTCCCAGAAAAGAATGTGAGCTGTTTTAAGGTCAAAGACCACTCTCAGAATAGTCCTAAATAAAACATAGGTCAATTGCCAATACATAGCAGGAAATGAGGAATGGCAGCTGCCAGAAAATCTAAACAATTTTATTTTTTAAAAGGCATAAAATATTTAATTAAAAAATTAAAAATAATTTAAAAACTATGTTATTTGTTGCAAATAAATGTTCATAGCAAAAATAGACATTTAATTTAAAATTTTTAGTAAGTCATACATATTAAGTAAGTCAACAAGTGATATAATTTTCTTAAAATTAACAACAGGAAGATTATGCTACAAACAAAATTAACTTTGAGAGAAATATCTTAAGACCCAGTAAGAATATATCTTTGGAGTAAAAGGAGAAGATGTAAAACGGGTCTATATTAAGCTGAGAAGCTTCTGCAACTCAAAGGAAATAGTGACGAGGATGCAAAGGTCACCCAAGGAATGGGAGAAACTATTCACCTAATACACATTAGATAAGGGGTTAATGTCTAAGCTAAGCTATACAAAGTACTGACAGAACTTTAGAAGGAAAAAACATCTAACTCCATCAAAAAATGGGGAGAAGAAATGAACAGACACTTCCTCAAAGAAGAAATAAGATGGTCAAAAGGCACATGAAAAATGTTCCTTAACACTAATAATCAGGGAGATACAAAGCAAAACAACTATGAGGTACTATCTGATGCCATAGACACTGGCACACATCACACACACATACACACACACACACACACAACCCCCAAAAAAACAATCAGTGCTGGTGGGGATGGGAAAGAAATGAATTTTCATTCACTATTCGTAAGAATGCCATCTACTCCAGCCTTTATGGAAAACAATATGGAGATTCTTCAAAAGACTGGAAATTGAGCTCCCATATGATCCAGCTATACCACTCCTAGGAATATACCCTAGGAACACAAAAACACAATATAAAAATGTCTTCTGCACTCCTATATTTATTGCAGTGCTATTTACAATAGCCAATATCTGGAAAAAACCCAGATGCCCAACAACAGATGAGTGGCCAAAGAAATAGTAGTATATATACATAAGGAATACAATGCAGTTGTCAAGAAAAATAAAATTTTCCTATACATGTATGGACATGGAAACTATTATGCTTAGTGAGATAAGTCAGAGAGAGAGATTGTAGGATTGAAGAAAAATACAAGACAGTATTAAAATCATACCCATGATATGAAGCTTACTCCAAAGATTGGTGAGTGCAGTTACAGAAAAAACTACACTAACAACTATCATGACAATGGTAGTAAGAGAAATACAATGCCTGTCTCAAATACAAGGAGGAAGGAGATGGTGGGCACTGGTGGTGGGAATGTTGTGCTGACAAAGGATGAGTTTTTTAATAACTTAAATCAAACTACAAACATGTTAAAGATATTGTAAAATAAAAAATTAAAAATTAAACGAATTCACCTACCAACAAGTTGTTTATATCATATAACAGTGTCATAATTTATTTTTAAAATATATTTTAGGGACAACAACTAGTTCAAGAGCTACAATACATGCACAACATGTATGAGGCACTGAATCTGATCCCTAGAAGCAGATGGCCTCACAAGCACCTCTGAGTGTAGCTCTAGTAATCATCAGAACATCACTGAATAGGAGTTCCAGATCACTACTGTCAGGCCTGTACCACTTGGTCTAGTGTTCCTAGGAATAACACTGAGACCCCCAACTCCACAGGGTGTAAACTCAGTAAGAAATTAAAATAAGTAAAATTATTTTAACATTATTTATTTTGAGATGGTTTATAATACTACTAATAATAACTTATTGTGCGCGTAATTCTGTTATCTAAAGTTTTTATTTTCCACATTATTAATATCAACTAATTTAGATCTTTTGGATTGGTAAAAAGACATTCTTAATACTCTATTTGTAAAATAATTGTTTCCTTTATTATAATGAGTTTTCAAGATCAGTTTCAAATGGCAATGGCTCTTATTTCTATTCTATCCCAATGCAACATTATACTTGTTCTGCTGTCTGATATCATCTTGGATTCCATTCAACATTACTAAGCATTTTGTCCCACTGATTATCCATTTCATATGAGTTGCAGCTACATGCATTCACTTGAATTTTTTTGACTCAATTTCACTTTTATTTCTTAGGGTATTACAGAATTTTTAGCTAACTTGTTACTCTTATTTCCCCAAAATATTGATTACAATAGTTCATTTCTGATTTTATATGTGAATTAAAATGCAGAGGAACACCAGGTTTTTTGCTTGTACAAAACTACATTTTATCTTAGTAAGCATTTCTTAACAAAAAGGTATATCATGGGGCCCGGGAGATAGCATGGAGGTAAGGCGTTTGCCTTTCATGCAAAAGGTCATCGGTTCGAATCCCGGTGCCCCAAATGGTCTCCCGTGCCTGCCAGGAGCAATTTCTGAGCATGGAGCCAGGAGTAACCCCTGAGCACTGCCGGGTGTGACCCAAAAACCAAAAACCAAAAAAAAAAAAAAAAAAGGTATATCATATATTTTAGTCAATCAAATTGAATTGCTTTCTTATTGTATACACAAATACTCCTATTTGTTCATAGCTTTCAACAATAGGCTATATTAAGTTTTCTTTATGTTTTTGTTTTGTGTTTGGATTACACATGCCCATACTCGGAACTTACTCTTCCTTGCTCTAAGATCATTTTTGGTGTTGCTTAGAGGACCAAATGGAGTGCCAGAGATCTAACATGGGTCAGCCACAAACACCATACCTGCTGTACTCTATCACTTTGGACCATGGCTTTAGTTTTCTATAAGCATCTTTTTTTCCTTTTTACTCTCTGTATTTTTGGGAGAGAGGGGTTGATTTTTGGGCCACACCAGCAATGCTCAGGAATTATTTCTGGTGCTGTACCTAGGAATTACTCCTGGCAGTGCTCAGGGAACCATATGGAATGCTAGGGATCTAATCTGGGCCAGCCGTAGTTGACTGCAAGTGCTTTGAATGTGGAAACTTGGGTTCACTCCTTGGCATTTCATAGTTCCCAGAATAGCCCCTATAAACACTATGGCAAAATAAAGTGGGCACTTTAAAAATACTCTTGGTTCCCTGATAACTACATAAATGTGATTAGATTTAACTAAAAGAAGTATTTAGTCAAACAGCAAATATTCCTTCAATATTTTATAATATCACTTGACTGTTTATGGCAGATATAGGTGTATTGTGTAAAACAGGCTGCTTTATGGTGCTCAAATATAATTTAAAATATATATTTTTGTCAATCTGTTCAAAATTCCAGGTATATCGGTATTTAGGCTAAAATCCACAGGATTTTTTTGAAGTGAGCATAGACCCACTAACTTCCCACCCACCCCTTCTTTCTTGTACTTTTGGAAGCCCTGGCAGATGAAACCAAGACTACAAACGCAGTCTCCATGTCTACATACATCCAGCTCCATAGATTCACTCTGTTCTCAAAAGAGACGTAAATCAAACAGTGAAAAATTATGGATACATCAGCTTACACAGATGGAAGTTGTTTGCTCAGAAGGAAAAGCAGGTCAAGTTCCTACTCTGCGAAAGTCACATCTGCTGCACCCATCATCCACAACAACCGCTTCACCAATGGTCCAGCTTCATCACTCATCTAAAGCTCTCTGCAGAGACACCAATCTGACCAAAACCCCAGGTATGCTGGTATTTGGGCTGTTATCACCAGAATATATTTGGAGTGAGTGCAGGCAGACCCTCCCTGCCTTTTAGTACTTTTAGAAGCCCTGGCAGCTGTAAACATGCTCTCAAAAGCAACAGTATAATCAGTAGTGCTTGGAATTGCTGGATTGTGCAGAAGCAGCATTTGTAGCCATGTGACAAATTCAGTTTTTTTTTTTAAATAATGACATCCTCATAGAAATATACTAATTTAGATAGCAATGTGTATCTGAAGCCACTTAATGTTCAGAAACAATAGAAGTAACAGAATAATCAACTAGCAAGAAGAATTTACTGGGCCCGGAAAGATACAGTGGCGTTTGCCTAACAAGCAGGCAATCCAGAACCAAAGGTGGTTGGTTCGAATCCCTGTGTTCCATATGGTCCCCTGTGCCTGCCAGGAGCTATTTCTGAGCAGATAGCCAGGAGTAACCCCTGAGCAGCGCCGGGTGTGGCCCAAACCCCTCCCCCCAAAAATTTACTAAGTCTTCTGACAATAATTTGATGGTCTGGTTGTCAGATACAATAATTTTCACACATTTTCTTCTTGCTGAATTCTGTTTTTTCATTCTATTTTTAATCTTTTTTTTAAAATAAATTCACTCACACTTTCCAGGAAACAATGTATTATGATCAACTATGTGATACATAGTCTTTATCAAATAAGTAATTTCTATTTATATAATTTGCAATATGTATTAAAGTAATGTGTATTACTTTAAATAAAGTATTTTGTAATAAAGTAATTTGTATATAATCTGGCTAGAAAATTACAGGATCCGTATTTCTTTGATTCTGAAATTATATAAACAAAACTATTTTGCATTCTTAATATAGCTCTAATTTTCTCTATTTTGACAAAACCTCATTAAAATATTTTTTAAAAACTAAACTATCACAATTAATGTTATTCAATGTGTTTTTATTAAATTCTGTTAAATCTTGATTACTATAGTATGTAACTAAATCTTTGTTTTAAGAAAGCCTTCTAACTTAACCCAGGAAAGAGTTAAATGTACAATTTAGAAAAGAAATATGGCAAGTCTATGTATGTGGTTCAGACCTAAGAGTGATGTTTACATTGGGAATCCTGGCTCTGTCTGCACTATATTATGACCCTTGTCATCGCCTGCCCTGGAGCAATTACATATGTGTCTACTTCTCCCATTAAACCAGTCTATCCTTAAGGGTATAAGGAATCTGAAACAGCTGTATCTTCCAAGAGGTTTCCCATAACACCTCTGCCCAAAGCAGTCACATATAAATGTTTGAGAAGCTATCAGAAAAGTTCTTTTTTGCCTCTATATATAAGCCCCATTCATGGAGGTGTACAAACCTACATGAAGGGTGGTGGGGTGAAGAGATGAGGGTGGTTAAAAAGGTTGCAAGTAACATTAAACAATTTTTAAATGCAATCGAACTTAACCCTTTACTTGTATATGTCAAGGAGAATCAAAGTGTTTGTTTTTGCAGCTTTTTTTGTTTTGTTTTGTTTTGTTTTGTTTTGTTTTGTTTTGTTTTAGGGCCACACCCAGTGGCACTAAAAGGCCACTCCTGGCTTTGAGCTCAGAAATCACTCCTGGCAGGCTGGAGGAACCATATAAGTTGCTGGGGATCAAATGCAGGCCAGCTGCGTGCAAGGCAAAATTCTATCCACTGTGCTATCACTCTAACCCAAATAGTTTTTGCGGGGGTGGGGGGTGGTGGTGATAGTGGCAACACCCAGTGATGCTCAGGGGTTACTTCTGGCTATGTGTTCAGAAATCACTCCTGGCTTGGGGGACCATATGGGAGGCGCTGGGGAATTGAATAGTGGTCCATCCTGGGTCAGCCATGTGCAAGGTAAATGCCCGACCGTTGCGTCATCCCTACAACCCCAACTTTGTTTTTTATTTTTTTTTTGGGGGGGGGTGTTTGGGTCTTGTTTTTTAAGAAACTTTCAAATCTCAGGTTAGAAGCTTGAGAAGCATTTTTACTTTTCAACAAAGTATTTTCTAAATTAGGCACACCGAGAGGACACATCCAATATAAATATTTTTTTCTCTTGGTGTTACCACAACTGAAAATTAAGAACAGATTGACAGCTCAGTAATTTCCAATAAGGTGTGACTCATTGTGCAGATCCTAAAATAAGAAACTGTATTTAGGATAGATTTTACTTTGTAATTCTGGCACATCTTTAGTCCCTAGGGCCCATGAATCATTTTCTCTGTAAACTTGTAGTTGGTCTTTCAAGTATAATGTAATTCAATTCAATAAATATGTGGTGTGCACCAACTATATGAAAAGGCACACGAATAAAAACCTAGGATGGAGAAAAGGGGGTCTGCAAAGGAGATTGCACTGCTCAATGAAAAAAAAGAGAAGCTACAGAAAAGATACAATGAACATTTATAGGCCTCACAAAGATAGACAGTTGAGACTCCAGAGGAAAATAACAAAAGTCTTACTGAATAAATGCAAAGTACCAAGGTCAAAGAAAAAAATGACAATGCTCTAATTTCTCATGTTTAGAATAATTCTGTTTTATGACCACAGTCCATAAGAATAGGTTCCAATTCTAATTTCCCTAACACCTAGTATTAAAATCTCTGTCTTTTTCATGAGGGTAACTAACAAAATATTTACTAAGACAATACCTCCATAATTCATAATTCCTAACAACCATGACAATAATTCATAACCAACTTATGATAACATGCATGTAATGAAAGTTGTATATTGTCCAGCACTACTACATATAAAAGAAATATTCAATTTGTAAATGTACACGGTCATTTAAAATATTTTTCTAGATAACTCATTTTTCTAATAACTCATTTATTACAATTCTTTAACAGAAGTAAAATGTAAAATGAGGTAACTTTTTATTTCCCAGAATACACAGAGTAGGTTAGTAGTGATTTTGCCTACTATGTTTCCGTCCATTTGCCAGCCTTTATTCTGCATGTAACCACCACAAATCAGATTCATATAACAGTTATTAGCAAGAGTTCCCAAATGGAACTCCTAATTTCTCTACCCTATAGATCCTCCTAAAAATATGTAGAAAAAAAGATACCCAAGAATTCCACTAACATTACTTCTCTTTTCAATATATCTTCAGTGACTCTATATCATACAGTTTTTCAACCTAAAATTATGGACTTCTTATACCATGTCTTTCACCTTCATTTTCTAATCTAAAATCATGCACTACAATTTTTATTTTACTCTTGTAGGATAAGGTAAAGAGTTTTATGTATAGATTGAAATCCTCTGCATTCCTATTCACAATAAATTGGAAAGAAATTAAGAAAATTGGGCCAGAGAGATTGCATGGAGGTAGGGCATGCAGAAAGATGGTGGTTTGAACTCTTGCATCCCATATGATCCCCCGAGCCTGCCAGGAGCAATTTCTGAGTGTAGAAGTAGGAATATCCCCTGAGCACTGCCAGGTGTGACCCAAAACAAAACAAAACCAAAAAAAAAAAGAAAAGAAAAAATTAAGAAAGCTATCCATTTACAACTGCATCACAATATAAAATATTTAGGAGTTAAATAACAAAGAAAAATAAAGATCAACAAACTGAAAATAATAAGATATCAGTAAAAGAAATAGGAAAATATTCATGTCCAAGGGCTAGAAGGAAAGCATTAAAAGGGTCATCTTTCCTAAAACAATCTACAAATTCAGTGTTATTCCTATCAAAATGCAAAGGCACTTTTTAAGAAAATGGTAAGACAATCTTAAGTTTGTATGAAACAATTAAATACTCTGAAAAGACAAGAAATTCTGAGAAAAAAGAAAAATAAAAGCATAATGCTGGGGTAAGAGCAGTGACACTAGAGGTAAGGCATCTGCCTTGCAAGTGCTAGCCTAAGACAAACCGCAGTTTGATTCCCTAGTACCCCATATCATACCCCAAGCCAGGAGCAATTTCCGAGTGCATAGCTAGGAGTAACCCCTGCCTGTCAAATGGGTGTGGCCCCCAAAACAAAACAAAACAACAACAAATAAAAGCATAATGTTTCCCAACTTCAAACTATTTTACAAAACAATAGCATTTAAAATAAAGTGGTACTAGGAGAAAATCAGATCTATTAAATAAAACAGAGAGCACAAAAAGAAACCTACAAACATGAATTCTAATATGGACTCTAATAATAGAGCTAATTCCATTGAATTAAAAAAAGACTATCAAAAATGATTTTGGGGAAACATTTGCAAAAATAAAATTTAACACCATATAAAAGTTTATTTAAAACAGATGAAAGACATAATTAGAATGTAAATCATAATAAACATGTAAGAAAATTGACATGAGTCTTTTAGGACCTTAACATCAGATGTATATTTGGATACTGACAAGTAATCGCAAATTCAAAAAAAGAAAAAGAAAAAATGGGATTTTATAGAATATTAAAATATATTATTTTTTACTTCTTTTTATATTACTTTATATAAGCACCATGGTTACAGAATTTCTCATAGTTTGGTTACAGCACATATACTAAAATTGGAACGATACAGAGAAGATTAGCATGGCCCCTGCGCAAGGATGACATGCAAATTCGTGAAGCGTTCCATATTAAAAAAAAAAATGTATACTGCCTTTCCCACCAAATGTTCGCCATTTCCCTCCAATCCCCCTCCCCTGCCCCTCTCTGGGGTAGGCATTCTCATTCTCTCTCTCTCTCTCTCTCTCTCTCTCTCTCTCTCTCTCTCTCTCTCTCTCTCTCTCTCTCATACTCTCTCTTTACTTTCTCACTCTTTCCAAAGATATGGTCTACACTATTGTTAAAAATTAAAATACTCTACACATAAAATAAGTTCATACAAAAACAGGCTAGGAAGATAGAGAAGTGAGCTGGAGTGCATATTTTGCATGCAAGAAACCCAGGTATGATCTCCAGCACTGATTGGTCTGGCACATCTGAGAGATACCCATGCACAGAGCTGGGGAAAAGCCCAAGCACTGCTGGGTGTGGCCAAAAACAACAAACAATTCTCCCATGCAAATGCAAACTGGAAACTAGGAAAATTAATTTTTATATTGTCCATCTCACAATGGATTAATAAATCCAAAATATATTAGTACTTACACAATAAAGAAAAGGCAAATAAATTAAAATAATGAGCATAAACCTAGACATTTATCCAAAGAACACATACTTATGTCCCAGACTTATGAAAAATGACTCAACTTTACATATTATTAGGAATATACAAATCAAGATCATAATGAGATGCTACCTCATGCCTATGAGAGAGGTCTAAATTCAAAAGACTAGATACAGATGGTGCCAGGATATGGAGAAAATGAAAGTCCTGTACACTGCTGGAGAATGTAAATTAAAACATTGTTTTTAGGACAAAATTGTTGGAATTTGAGGTGATTATATTATATACTCGAGTATAAGCTGACCCAAATATAAGTCAACCGATCCAATTTTACCCTAAAAACTCTGAAGATTTAGTGATTTGAGTATAAGCTGAGGTGAAAATGCAGCAGCCATTGAAAAATATCAAAAGTTAAAACATATATCCAAAACAATTACGATGATTGAGGAATAAGTAGGTTAAATGTTTTTCAATATTTACTGCTTAAGTAAAACTAGCAACAATAACTTTAAAACTTTAAATAACTTTAAATAAAGTGCAGAAAACTGTAGCTTAACAGGTAATCAAGCTAAATCACAAAGGTTAAAATTCTTCAGAACTGGTTTCATCCTCCTCATCTGTATGTCCAAACAGAGCTCCAGCTGTATCTGAAGTGAATTTATCAGCATAGACATTATCATCATCACTGAGTTTTCGCAGACATCATCATCACTGCTGTCAGCCTCACACAAAGTATAGAATATTGTGGATTAAATATTTCAGCGCCTACCTCTTCTGCTCAGCTGCAACTGAGCTGAATGAAGCACCACCCCATCCACCAGACGGTAGAAGAGGACTAGAGAGTATGTGCAAATATTTGATTTGAGATGCAAGCACGGAATCAAATAACCTGCATATATCTAGTATATACGATAAGTGAAATAGTAAAGGATAAAGAATAGTTATCAAATTGTTTTACTCATGTAATGTACAAATTATTAAGTTCCAGAACTATTAATAAACAATAAAAACTCACTTCTAGACTGGATTGAAACTATTACAGTTACAAGAATGAAAGAAAAAATGAGTAAAAGATATGGATAGAGAGTATTTTTGGTGGTGGGATGACTCTGAGACTTTAAAATGGTGATATTGACAATAACAGATATATAAATGTAAAGCTAAAATTTAATAAAGAGACACAGGTCATCAACCAAATTCCTAAGGCAGGCATGTATTTTTAGCCAAAAGAAAAACCACATTTCAAAGACGTAGTCAGAACATCTTAGAATCCCCATTTCAACCATCATCACAAATTATCATATGCATTGATATTATCATTAATTTTTCTGTTTCGTTTTTGGATTTTGGGCCACACCCCGTGATGCTCAGAGGTTACGCCTGGCTATGTGCTCAGAAATTCCTCCTGGCTTAGGTGTTTAGGTAACCCCTAAACACCATATGGTATGCGGTGGTCCATCCTGGGTCAGGTGTGTGCAAGGTAAATGCCCTACGGATGTGCTATTATGGCTCCGGTCTCGAAATTTATTATTTGGTTCATTCAACTACAAGGATCAACTCCAGCAATTTAGCCAGTAGATTTTTCAGATTCATAAAGACACAGTACATGTTTATTCATTCTCCTCTCTCTATTAACCAACATGGTGCCATTACATAACAAAATAATTTAAGTGAAAGTTTAAAGAGATTTTATTAAAAAAAGCAACTAGAAAAGATTAAATTTTGGAACTGGAGCAATAGCACAGTGGTAGGGTGTTTGCCGTGCATGTGTCTGACCTGGGACAAAACTGGGTACAATCCCCAGCATCTCATAGGGTTCCAGATCCTGCCAGGAGTGATTTCTGAGAGCAGAGCCAGGGGTAACCCCTAAACACCATCAGGTGTGGCCCAAAACAAAAAAAAAATTAAATTTTATTATGATGATAAAAGACTGAAATCCACAAAATTTGACTAAAAATTATTTTCTTGTAAAATAAAAAAAAACTGAAGTTACGAAGATCTGTGCAATTAAACATGAAGAGAAATGTTAGTATCATTTAATCGTAGTATCTTTAATCATAGGAATTTGGGGAGAAAAGAAGACATAAAGGGAAATGCACAGATGTGGGGAAAAATAGAAATGTCCTCTCCTAGAATAAATTATAGTATTTTGTGCAAACTATACAACAGATAAAACAAATGAATTAGATATATGAATAACATGAATTATTCTGTTAAATGCAACATACAGCAGAATAATAATGAAAACCCCTAGATAAAATATGAAAACAAACAAACAAACAAAAAGTACTATGCACAGCTTAGCTATATTCTACTATGAAAAGGACACGAAAATGAGACGTTACTTCTACAGGGATCAAAATGATACAATGTCAGCTTTAATAATACACAACCACAATATTTTATATGAAACTTTTGTGAGGGGAAGCAGATGCATTTTTAATATTTTATACTCTCAGCAATGTATGATCCTTGTATAAAAATTTTCTAATATTAAAAATAAATCTGTAAAATCAGCTACACATTAGTCTTTTGAGACGGCCCCTAAAAATTCAACCCAGAGAAAGAAAGATTAAGTAGTCCACATGTTTAATAGTTCAAATTGTTCGCTTTGGCTATGAGAAGGAATAGAAGTAAAGATGTCTCTGTCTCTCAAAATAAGATAAAAACAGAAAAAAACTAGTATGCAAACACATGATCTTTTATGGAACGGAGTCAGAGAGGTACAGCAGGGGTTAAGGCACTCAGCTTATAGCTGAACTTGATTTGATCCCTAGCATAATTTGGTCTGCTGAGCACCATTAGGATAATGCCACAACTACAGAACCAGTAGTAGCCCCTAGCATAGCTGTGTGTGACCCAAAAATCCCAAAAAGATTTGAACAAAATAAATAATTTTCCAGATTATTTCCTTTGACTGTATCATGCTTATGAGTGTCTTCTTCCCAAAAGAAATACTGGATGGAAAGTGCAGCTAAAACAAAGAAAGGACACTTCAGACACGCAGTAGGAGTTCAAAGAAATATACACGAAAACCTTCAGGAACAGTATTTCAAACTACAGTATTTAATAAAAGGATAAAAGGGGAAAGAGACAGAAAGAATGTGTGTGTGAGAGAGATAGAAAAAAGAGAAAGAGAAAATCTGGCATTGGGGTAGACTGTGGGGGAAATAAATACTGATGAAAAGATGGGTGTTGGAACATTGTATGACCATCAACAAATTTTTAACTCTGTATCTCACAGTAATTTAATAATGAATTTAATATTATCAATAATGTAATACTAATTTAATTATTGATTTGCTGTAATATTAATAAATTAATATTATTTTATATTAATTTAATAAGTAATGATCATCAACAACTTTTTAACTCTATCTCACAGTAATTTAATAATTAAAAATGTCTCTTTTGGGGCCGGGCGATGGCGCTGAAGGTAAGGTGCCTGCCTTGCCTGTGCTAACCTAGGACTGACTGCGGTTCTATCCCCCGGTTCCCCATATGGTCCCCCGTGCCTGCCAGGAGCGACTTCTGAGCAAATAGCCAGGAGTAACCCCTGAGTGTCACCGGGTGATATCAAAAAAAAAAATGTCTCTTTTCCCCAATGTCTCCACTTCTACATGAATAATAGAAGATAGAATCAAACAGAACACAGACCCCATTCCCTACTAAAATCTGTGAAATGATGGTGAAAGCAGAATCTTCAACACATCTAACAGGTAGTGAGCACTCACTGACAAGCCTTCACAGTGTCCAATTTTATCTGTATCTACATAGTACTCTCAGGGATGAGGGTTTCTATCACATTCAATATAGGAAGACTAAAGGATATATCAAGTCAATACAATTACCAAGTGGCAAATCCAGGACTCAAGTCAGTGCATGATACATAATCTACCTTTCATTCTATCCAAAATCAAAATTATCAAATATCTATAAATTAACTCATCTTCAGAAAAGTTCCTTCATAGGCCCTAAAACATGTACAATTACATAAAAAAAAACCTCTGCTTTGGTAATTTAAGTATTTCTGCAGCATGCTATAAAAAAACTTTACAGATCATTCCCTTATAAAACCACCTGTACTGAGTTCAAATGGTTATCAAGGTTGAAAGACAGATACAAATACTAACAAAAGTTATTCCAAGAGAAACTTTTCTTTTGTTAAAGAGGATTAGATGGAAACATTCTAAAATTTTTTTAAAGTACATGTAGAATAATTTTATTTTCTCATATCTTGGTATCAGTAATGCACAAAAATGTCAAAATTAAAAGATAAAAGAGTTCTGAAGTTGAAGAGTATTTAAATCTCAGAACCCAAGACGACTCTTAAATATTGTTGTATATGTAATTGTTGCATATGAATAAATACCGTGTCTAAATTTTCCTGCTTTTTTAAAGTACTAGAATACTTATATCTTTCATCGCAATAAAAGTTGTAAGCTATCTCTATTCATTAAAGAAAAATATATCAGGGGCTTCCCAAACAGTGCTCAGGGGTCCTGGAATGTATTTCCAGGATAGACAACTCAATGCAAGGCTATGGGAGCCACTGGGACCTGGAAACTGGAAACTGGAGAACACCAAGGCCAGAGTTCAATGTACCTGAAGGAGGAATATGGTATTAGGGTTCAAACTCAGGTACCAGTTCATGACAGGCATGTGTCCCTAACTGCTGAACCCCCAAAACAAACAAATACTTATTAGTGGCCCCCCCAAAAAAGCACCATGTTCAATAAAAACCAATCAAGTACTCTGGAGTGAATAGTACTCTGGATTGTGGTAGTATTCAGGAATATTTGGAAGACTCAGTACTACTTAAAGAAATTGTCCTCAATCTTCACAGCAAGTTTGAATCACCTTAAACTTCAAAAAATTCCAAACAAACGATAAGTTTCTGCGGTGTCCCTGGAGGGAGCCCTAAAAAGGGCTGGGACCCTAGCTGACCAGCAGCTTGAGGTCCCGCTCTACAGGTAACCGCACAACATGGTGGGTGTTACAGCTTTTCTGTGAGAATTTCTGTGGAGGCAAAAGTTAGTAATGACTCTTGACAAAGAGAGAGATTAAGAGTGTTTATTGAACAGGATTGAGGGTTTTTAAGCAGTTTTGCATGGGCGTGTTTAATGGAACAAAGAACCAGGTTTTGACCAATGGCGACATGACAAGACACATTTGAAACATTTAATGAGAACGAACCTTGAGCAGAGCATGTTTATTACGTACACAGGCAGATGGTATGTTTGGTAAATGGGGGAGCCAGGATGTGGGAGGTTGTTTGCGTATACCCTGACCTTTAAATTATTTTTTTATAGCTGTGCATAACTAAACATTCAAGTACTGCAAAATTAACTATAAAGCTTATAGTAAAGATCTCATGGCCATGAGCTAAAGATTGACTACAGTGAGAGCCGGAACAAGGCAGGCACGGATCCTGGTTAAGCCAGGTTCTTTGTTTAGTTTAAATTTGTCTTTGCAGAGTCTTCTGTTGGCTGAGCTTAAGCAAATGTCGGTTTCTCTTCAAGCCTGAGGTTCAGTCAAAGTCCAAATAGCTGGGGGGAACAGTTTCGGTTCCCCACATCTCCCCCGTTTCTACTTAAGCGCAAGTTGGGGTGTGCATTAGGAACTTGGTCGCGAGCTGCGGAGCCTTCAAGCCCTGCACCCTTAGCATTGCGTTAGGCGCCTTCAGAGTTTTGCAAGCCGCGAGCGAACAGATTGAGGTCTGTTTGCCAGCTGCTCGAAAACTTTAAATTTTAGTGGTGTTGGCGCATTTTGAAATGGTGCGGTTGGGGGGAGAGGATCTTCAGTGCTGAGCCGTTGGTAGAGAATGTTGGTGTGCTTTTTGGTTGCCTTATCGATTTGGCTTTTTACGAAGATTGTTAGTTTTTGGAAAGCCCATGGGCCAAAGGAAATTAGCAAAAGAAATCCAATAAATGGACCCAAAAAGGCTGGGAGCAATGTGGACAACCAGGGGGTTGTCGAAAACCAATTTCTGTACCAACTATTGCTCTGGTTAATTTTCCTACGCCTATTTTTTAGGCTATCCTTAATGCGTTTGATGCTATTTTTTACCAGACCAGTTTTATTTTTAAACACACAAGAGTTTAAATTTGTCTTTGCAAAGTCTTCTGTTGGCTAAGCTTAAGCAAATGTCGGTTTCTCTTCAAGCCTAAGGTTCAGTCAAAGTCCAAATAGCTGGGGAAAACAGTTTCGGTTCCCCACATCTTTCACTGTGAATAGAAACAGTTGTGTTTACAGAAATATTTTTTCAATTTAGATGTTGGCAGAGATTACATGCTCAACACCCAAAGGTATTAAACCAGAGATGGAAAGACTGAAACACTCAATAATGAATTTAAACTTGTTTATCAAAAGATATCCTAGTAAAGGGTGAAAACTATCCTCTCTGGGAGACAAGGATGACCAATATCAAAGAACAGTAATAGAGGCCTAGATTTTGGGGTAGGGATTGAGGAGGCAGTCTGAGGATCAGGTCTGTGCAGAAGGAGAAAGTACAAAGACAAAAGTTCTGGGTCATTTTTTAAAGCAGGGGTCCTCAAACTTTTTAAACAGGGGGCCAGTTCACTGTCCCTGAGATCGTTGGAGGCCAGACTATAGTAAAAACAAAAACTACGAACAAATTCCTATGCACACTGCATATATCTTATTTTGAAGTGAAGAAACAAAAACGGAACAAATACAGTATGTGGCCCGTGGGCCATAGAGCCTGGAATCAGGATATGCATAAAGTCAGTGCAGCATATGACCTATTCAGTTAGATGAATACTCCTCTTTTCACTTAACGTAGGAAAAAACTAATTCTTCGTCACTTCATATGTAACCTCAAATAATACTCAGTTCAGAGATTCAGAGACACTTAACACTTTCTCAACTTCTAAGAATTCCTACAAATTCCTTGTTAACTAATACACCAGGATTAAGCCTATAAAATATCCACAGTCCTGGTATAGATACCTATTTACATATAATTTGTACAGTGCCAGGGATTTAATCCAGGGCCTCAATTGGAAGGCAAGTGCTCTGATGTTAAGCAACACTCCCAGATTCCTAACCACAGGCTGTTATTTTAATAAGATCTTAAACTTTAAATGTTCTGGTAATTCAGTAACTAGGGATACATATACTCATATACTTTGTCTCAATAATAATTTTTAATATTCTTTTTTTTTTTTGGTTTTTGGGTCACACCCAGCAGTGCTCAGGGGTTACTCCTGGCTCTCTGCTCAGAAATAGCTCCTGGCAGGCACGGGGGACCATATGGGACACCGGGATTCGAACCAACCACCTTAGGTTCTGGATCCGCTGCTTGCAGGGCAAACACCGCTGTACTATCTCTCTGGGCATTAATATTCTTTTTCTCAATAATCATATTTAATTTTTGGGGTCCTAAGTTTTAATATACTACTCTGACATTTATTATTTTCTATTTAACTGCTCCCAGATTTCTTAGTTTGTTGATTCCAAGAACACAATCATGGCTTATTGAGAGTAATATTGTTCACTTAGTTCACTTAGTTTGATCATCCAAGCACAGAGAATCAATGATAAATGTATGCCAATCCACATACTTTTTATTTTTTTTTTTTGTGGTTTTTGGGTCACACTGGGCAGTGCTCAGGGGTTACACCTGACTCCATGCTCAGAAATTGTTCCTGGCAGGCACGGGGGACCATATGGGGCACCGGGATTCGAACCGATGACCTTTTGCATGAAAGGCAAACGCGTAACCTCCATGCTATCTCCCTCAATCCACATACATAAAACCATATTTTTCAATATAATTTCCTAAAGTTATCATAATCACAAGTCCTGCAAAGAATGAGTATCATTGCAATTTATTTATCTAATTAGCTGTTCTTCATAAAGTGATTCAAAAATATCCACCACAGTGATTTATTACTTGGATTAGAAATTTACCACTTCTCAGCTGGACCTCTGATCACGCTCAGGATTCAAGGGAAACCTGCCCTCTTTCTGCCTGTCTGCCTGTCGGTTTGAATCCTGAAGGTCTTCCCAGCACCCCCCAAAAAACTGCATTCTGAAGATGCCTGTAAGTAACTTGACAGTGGGGTTGCTGTCCAATCGGCTAAACTCTCTGGCCTGCAGAAGCCCCGCCCTGCTGGGCCTCTGATCACGCTCAGGATTCAAGGGAAACCTGCCCTCTTTCTGCCTATCTGTCAACTAGTGGCAGCAGAAGAGCGCGGCCGTGCACTCTTTCTAACCAATGAACCCCACAACAGCACGCAGGAAAAACCACATTACAAGCCTGACAATGGGGAAACCTTGCAGGCAAACCCCATGCACTGAAAATGAAGATAAAAGCTCGGAGGATCTAATGAATTCCAACCACCTGCTTAACCTCTCGGACAAGGACCTTAAAACAGCAATATGGAAGATGTTTCAAGAAGTCAAAGAAAGCATAAATCGATCTGAACAGAACACAAAGACAGAAATCAGAAAACTCCAAACTGAAATAACAGATCTGAAAAATACAGTGGCTCAACTGAAAACCTCAATGGATGGCCTCGCCAGCAGGGTATCATCAGCTGAGGAGAGAATCGGAGTACTGGAAGATGGGATGCAGGAAAACTCAACACAACAGAATAAAGTGGAAAAGAATCTTAAGACAAATGAACAGGCAATGGAAAAAGTACTC